>JAPYZI010006066.1:0-14316 GCA_030523105.1 Ophioninae sp. A BG-2022a | reverse complement strand
CCGTCGGTAGTTACTCGCAGCGCAAAATCCCAAAATTGTCATTACTGACGTAACGAGGTGCCGCGTCACAAGTTTCCAACGTGTTCGTCATTCCCTTAAGCAAGTACGAGTTTCAGTCATAATGAATTAGCTGTCACTTCTTAGATCGAGCCCGATGAAATGGAAGGAAAGTGGCCGATGACGATGCTTTACTCCCTGTACTATGAATTCGGCAAAACTTTTCCGTTCTCCAGAGTTGCCGGTATCAGGGACGAGGCCACTTCCGCTAAAAGTAAAACCACATTTTTTGTTTACTTGTTAAATTCAAAAAAATATTGCACGTTATTTATTATTTACTAATTATATTTAAATATTATTATATATTTATGTAGTAAAATATTTATATTGTATATTTCAGTAGCCAAAAGAAAATATATTAAGTATTTTGGATATTTAATAAAATATATAGATTTTATTAAATATATAAATATTTAAATACTAAATTCAATGAATCAATTTGATACAATTAATTAATTTAATATTACTCATTTACTAGTATATATTTTTTTTTAATTTGATATATTTTATCTATTAAATATATCAGATATATTAAATATTTTACAAATTCATTACGATACACATTTTAATATCAAACTACTTTGCTTTTTTATTTTCATTTTTTGTTTTCATTTATTTTATTGTTTTATTTCCATGAATAATGATCGATTTTTGTTGTTATCAAAGCAAATTCAAAATGTGTTGTGTAAATACATGTATTAAATATTCAACGAATTATATACAATATTATTAATGAAAAAAACTATTTTTCTTTCGTAGAAACGAATAAAATAAAAATACATTTTAAAAGAAGAAAAAATCAAATTAAAAAAAAACGAAAAATCAAATTAAAAAAAAAAACAAAAAAACACGTAAATAATTATTTCATTCAACAGCCGAGCTGGTTTTCCGGATGTTCAATTACACCCTTGGAGAGGATCTTTTCCGACGTGGAATCCGGGAATTCATTGATCACAGTACAAAGCAAAAGTAATAGAATTATTTATCAAATTAAAATCGACACATAGGTCAGCCATTTCGAACTGATCGAAAATAACGTCGCAACGATTTTTTAAATTTTCATCGACGTGCAGAAAACTCGATCAGGAACAGGAATCACCAATCGTTCGAACTTTTTTCGCCAACGATATATTCAAGCATCTCGACGAGGTGGCGAACGAGACGAACTTTCATCGGCCATTGGGCTTGACCATCAACAGCGTCGCGGCGTCATGGATCAACCGCGATCGAGTGCCCTTGGTCACGGTCATTCGCAATTACAAGACCGGAAACGTCACCTTCACCCAGGTAAAATAATCGAAACGCAAAAATGAAAAGTTTTCAAATACAAAAATTTAAATAAATTTTAAAAATCGAAATATTTAAAAAATGAAAAGAGTGAAATTTGCCGAAATGAAAAACGAACGATTATTATTACTATTATTATTATTATTATTTTTTTTAACTCGAAAATTCATTTTTGTTTTTAGATTTTTATTTTGTCAAATAAAATCGATATTTATGATTTTATCAAAATCATTATATCGGAAATCACTCCATTAAAATGAAATTTCTATTATTATTAATAATATTATAATTTATATCGTTATTATTTTATTTTATTTATTTTTACTGTTTATAAATCGATATCAGACGGTATATCTGAGAGAAGCTCCACCACCGAACAATGACAAAATATCTTATCGATGGGACATACCGATCGTCATAATAACCGAGGACCAATTAAACGCAATCCAGCATAAGCCCTACATTTGGATTACGAAAGACGCCGCTTCTACTGTGACAGTCAAAGACGTTACCGATCAAGATAAATTCATAATTGTCAATCCAGAAGAAATCGGTAAGCTTCAAAGTTTTCGTTTAAAAAAGGAAACGAAAAATTTAAGAATTTGAATTTCTTAATTAAAATTATAATTAATTTAAT
This sequence comes from Ophioninae sp. A BG-2022a, assembly GCA_030523105.1. Taxonomy (NCBI): domain Eukaryota; kingdom Metazoa; phylum Arthropoda; class Insecta; order Hymenoptera; family Ichneumonidae; species Ophioninae sp. A BG-2022a. The sequence goes on along the minus strand of JAPYZI010006066.1, from coordinate 12,335 downwards.
AAAATTTAACGAAAAATTTTGCAAACGTCGTCAATACAGGTGTATCGTTTTCTAAATGTTTAAATAAATATTTTTCTTTTTTAAAAATATAAATAAACATAAATATAAATATTAATTAATTAATTAATGTAATAAAATATAATATAATATTATATCAATAAAAATAAATAAAAATAAATATAAAAAATAAAAAATATAAAATAAAATATTCGTGTACGAGATTAAAATTGTTCTTTTAAATACGAAGCAAACACGTGACGTTTCGTCAGGTATGTTTCCGGTGAACTACGACATCTGTAATTGGAAGAAGCTCAGTTATTTCCTTCAAAGTCCAAAACGCGAGGAGATTCCAGTTCTGACGCGGGCTAAATTGCTACACGATTCTTGGAACCTCGCTTACGCGGGGGATCTTTCATTCGAGACTGCCCTGAACATGACGCTTTTCCTGAAGTACGAGCGGAGTCACGTCGTATGGGAACCGGTGTTCACGATGATCGATCACGTGGGACGAAGAATCGAAGTTTCCGAAGTGTACCCAAAATTTCAGGTAAAGCCAAAAAAAAAATATGAAAAATGCGTCCCCCCCCTTAGGCCAGGGAGGAGGGTGAAAAAATTGGTTCCAAATAATCGAGGAAATAAAATACATTTTTGTTTATTTTTTACCCAATATTAGAGATACATCAGCAGTCTTCTCGAACCACTGTACACCGAGCTAGGGGAAACCGTGGAGCCTGGAGAACCATTATGGAAAAGTCATATGAGAAGTCTTGTCAAAAATTTCTTGTGTCGAGCTGGATATCCACCTTGCGTGGCTGAGGCACGAAAGCAATTTAAAAAATGGATGGATGACGCTGAACCCGACAAGGGAAATCCGTACGATAATCCTTCGTTGTTTGTTTTGAAAAAAAAATTCGAATTTTGTGTCTGGGTTTGTTTGGATTTATTTGGGTTTGTTTGGGTTAGTTTGTTTGGATTTGTTTGGGTTTGTTTGGGTTTATTTGGGTTTGTTTGAGTTTGTTTGGGTTAGTTTGGGTTTGTTTGGTTTTGTTTGGGTTAGTTTGGGTTTACTTGGGTTCATTTGGGTTAGTTTGGGTTTGTTTGTTTGGATTTGTTTGGGTTTATTTGGGTTTGTTTGAGTTTGTTTGGGTTTGTTTGGGTTAGTTTGGGTTTGTTTGGGTTTTTTTGAGTTTGTTTGGGTTTGTTTGGGTTATTAAATAATTTGCTACAAGCTTAGAAACATTTTTCTTCTGTGTTTGCAGAGTTGCCAACGAATTCCTCTGTCCTGTCTTCAAATGGGGAACCCACGAAGAATGGTTGTTCGGATTTAAGCGAGTTCTGAACTTTCCCCGAAATTCACCCGAGAGAAAGCAAAGCGAAAAAACGTATCTTCTTAAAACGCTGGCAGGATGCACCAACGAGGATATGCAGCTACGGTGATACTTATATTTTATTATCAATGAATATATTAATAAAATTTGGAAAATTGCATAAATAATTTTGTGACAAGTAAAATTTGGAGAAATTTATAAGAATTTGTTGACAAATTGAATTAGGAAAAATGTACAAATATATTTATTACAAATAAAATTGTTACATGATTTTTTTAACAATTCAAACTTTGAAAAAATAAACAATATTTTTGTAAATAAAATTAGGATAAAAAATCCTTTATTAAAAAGTGATGGATTTTAAATTCCAAATGGACCATCAAGTTTTTTAAATTTGTTTATTCGAGGATTCTAAATTGATTTTTGATTCTGTATTTCAGAATGCTGACTGATTTAATGTTGCTCGACAACGGTACTTTCGAGGATTCGGAAATACATCTGATTTACAGTATGATGTCAGGAACGTCAGTCGGGCGTACCGAGTTACTCGAGTGCCTCACGAAGAATTATGACTTTTTGAAAGAAATATTCAAGAATAAAAAGCATTTGTGGAACGGAATATTAAGTTCGGCAACAATGTCGTTCAATGATGAAGAGGGCTACAAAAAAGTGCTCAAATTGTCGCAATCATTGAAGGAGGACAATTCAACGGAGAGTGACAGAGCAATATTCGACAAAGCCCTTAAAAACATCAAAAAGGAAATGGTATGGAACGAAAACCATGTTCCAGTTATTTCTTGGTGGCTGGAGATGCATTTGACCGCTGAAGAATTAACGAGTACGAATACAACGGTCATTTCATCAGATCTGACTTCCGCATCTCATGAAAACTCCGATTAACGTCTTTCAAGCATACCCTTCGCGAAAAAGCGTTTTTTTTTTCGGGCCCACGTTTGGTGCCTTTTCATTTTTTTGTAAATTCAATTTTCTCTGAATAAAAATGAATTTGTTCGGGTTTGTTTGGGTTTGAAGCGTCCCCACTCGTTTATTTGCAAATTTCGATGAAAATGAGGTTTTTTGAATTTTTTTTTGGGTTTGTTTGGGTTTGTAGGAGTTGAAGGATATACTATAAAGGTTTTAAGGACACTTGCGAGGATTTAGGCTGCCTTTATTATTTATTTGTAAATTTTAGTTCGTTTGGGTTTGTTTGGGTTTGTAGGAGGACACACGATGAGGATTTTAAGAGCATATGTGAGGATTTAAGAGCAATTTTTATTATTTATTTGTAAATTTGAGTTTCCCGGAATGAAAATTAATTTGTTTGGGTTTGTTTGGATTTACAAAGGTTAAAGGACTCAAAATAAGAGTTCGAAAGGCACACTTGAGCATTCAAAGGGTGCACGTGTGACCCTTTCAATTCATTTCTACAATTAACAATTATGTGCATTTTTTATTTTCAACATTTTCTCGAAATTCAGCGGAAAAGTTTTCTTCCGGAATAATTCTCATTGGCAGGATTTTTCTATCGGATTTTTCAATACCATTATCGGTATAGAAGAATTGATGATATCGATATAAGATGCAGCATCTACTGTTGGTAAAAGAAAAATCACGAAAAAGATAAAGGTTTCTATGGATTTATACAAATTTGCTTTCAGTTACCTGCAGTCGATAATAGCACAGTTACAAATGTTTAAACAACTCGTAAAACTAGGCAGACGTGTGTAAAAAAATAAACAAAATCCACAAATAAACAATATCTTTAAAAACTGTTTGCACATAAGTGATATAAAATTATATAAAATTGATTTTTATTATTGAATAAAAAAATAGTTCGATTTTGATTTATAAATGACAAAGCTTAATTAATTTTTATCAATGAATAATAAAGGTGGTAGATTAGTATTAATAAATAAATAAAAACTTTATTAACTCTTATTAATAATTAAAAATATATTGTTGACTTATATCGACAAATAATAAACTTGATAGATTTTTATTAATAAATGTAAAAGATTTATTAATTCTGATCAACAAAAAAAATTATTTTATCAACGGATATTAATAAATAATAAACTAGTTGATTATTTATTTATCAGTAAATTAAAAAATAAAAAACTTTTTTCATTGATAATTATTAATAATAAAAAATATTATTTTCAACGGTTTTATTTTTTTGTTTTTGGTGTATCGTTTTGCTCCCTTTATTGTCCTTTTATACGATAACGTACAATCAACAATTGTAACAATGTGTAACCCTTATGCCAGCATCGGATTCTAAAAGGACGAGAACGAAAGATTACGCGAGTAGAAACGCGTCGGTAACGATCGCGATTGGGTTATTGTGTGCAATTCTCTTTTATATTATTTACAAATATACATACGTCATATAAGTGTATATTACGAATAATTAATTAATTATCGTTAATCGCAATATTAAAATACTGTTCGGCCCAAACCCAAACGTGGCTTTTCGTCCAGTTATATTTCTGGAAATCTAACGAAGGATTAGAACGTTGAAGACATCGACGACAACATTCGGAGCGGTGATCAAGCAGACGATCGTTAATTAACGTTAATTACGTTTAATTAGACAAATTGCAACGTCACGAACAAACGAATTTTTCACTCGTACACAAACATCTTTATGTTTCTCACAAACACTTTTTTCAACGACTTTTTTCAACTTTTTGTTTCCGCCATTTTTATTTTCATGAATTTTTTTTGTATTTTTTTTTTTTATTTATTTATTTATTTATCTTTGTTTTTTTTTGTTGGTTTATTGGAGGATCGAAGATGGAAGGCTCTCGCTCTTATCGTCGATTCTTTTATCACTATTATCGATATATTCGTTCGATTAATACTCGTCGTTTCATTCGACAATAGACATCACAGATATGTCGTTGTTTACAGGATCAAATGATAAGCATTTCGACATCGCGGAACAAAAAGCCCTTTTTTTGATCGATTTTATTCAAGTTTTTATTAATAATCATTGATATTGGGAATATTTATTAGTGTATTCGGAAAAATGGTTTTTTTTTACTTAAGCATTTCATATTTCAATTCTACGATATTTTTAGTGGTCTTTAAAAATTTTCACCTCGGGATTTCGATTTCGAACTTTTTTTATATTTTTTTTTATAGACCTACTCCATAACGACTAAACATGGTTTTTTTCTTTTTTTCGTTTTTCAGCCCAATTCTTTTCGAAATTAATTTTTTTTTATCGAATTTTATAAAATTATTATTCGTTCAAAAGTAAAATTTTTTTAAACGAGCAAACCTTCGTGATTTTTATTTTTATTTTTATCTTAATTCGTTTGAAAAGTACTATCTTTTTTTAAACAAAAATGTACTCCTGATTTTTGTTTTCTTTTGTTTTTGTTTACGAAGAAAAATGATAATTATTTAAATAGGCCGATAATTTCGTTTCGCTTGGATCGTGAAATATCGTCGATATGGAATAGGTCATGCACACACGCACACACACAGAGGTTAACAAAATGTATGTATGTAAATTTATACAGACATGTATACAGACGACCACGACAGAGTGCGATTTCATAATTCCGTAATTGAGAAATAGAGAAATATCGATTAAAATGTTTTCCATAATGGCATATCGATTATAAATTTGCAGCGAATTATTTATTTAATTTCTTTGAAAAGCGAAAACAATAATACTTTGAAATTCGTATCGTTGGAAAAACAATAAATATTCATTATTTTAAAAAACAAGTTTTTTCTATCCATTTCGGTTTTTGAAAATTTGGTTGAAAAAAAAATTAAAATTAATTCTTAGTAATTGTTAAAAAAGAAAATTCGTCCATTTTGGTTCTTAAAAATTGCTATAATTTTTGTACCTATTTTTACTGAAAATGGGATCGTAATTCGAAATTTTGGATTTCAAAACTTTTTCGAAATACTTTTCACATTTTACGGATTCGTTGGACCATTATTAATAACCAAATTAATTGTTGTTTCATCCACCATTTCTCAATTACGATAATACTGTCGTTTTATTTTCGTTTTTTTTTCTTCTTTTGTTTATTAACATTTCTGTTTTTTTTTTTTTTTGTTTAATTTTATTTTGTCCTGGCAAAGCGAACGAACGATCGGCAATCTCGATTTCGGTCAAATTCAATATTTTTCTTGTTCACAGACGTATTTGAACATCGCTAAACGTCACTCATTTTTTTTTTCCTTTCACTCGAACAAATATTGCAATATTTATTCTTCGTAGAATCATCGATAGAATTTCAAAGCATTGCGAGACAAGTTCGACGTGGATAAGCTACTTTCTCTTAATCAACGATCACCTTAAAGTTTTTAAAATGTTTTTTAATCGCACGCTTGTTTTTATATCTTCAGCTTATTTGTCAATTAAATACATCGTCGAATGTGCATATACATGCACATTTTGTTTCATTAAAAAAAAACTGAGGTTAAAATGCAACTTGCAAAAATTGCATTTTACGCGGTTAACAATAACTTTTATTTAATCTATCTATTTTTTTCCAATTTTCATATTTCGCATTTTTTTTTTGAAGCCTTACCTTTGGATGGTCGGGAAAAATGGATTTTTTGGTTTTTCTTTTTTGTCCATTTTTTGTAAAACCGAAAAACCTGTTTGTGCAATAAAAAATTGATTTTTTAATGAAAAAAAATTGTTTGTTTAGGTAAAAAAAAATTATTTTTTTAATACAACAAAAATTAATTTAAAAAAAACTGATTTGGCAGTTTGTAGATAACCAAAATAAATTCCTTAATTATTATCAACATCACATTATCAGTATAAAAAAAAATAATTGAAGAAATGTTTTTTTTTTTCTCTGCCATTCAAAGGTACGTTGATGTCTCGAAAGAAGTATTCATTAGGAGTCGTTACAGTGACCACGTGAATATCCTTAATCAACAATTTGTTATCGGCAAAATCTCATCGCCAATAAAATCGTCGAGCATCGCGAAGAAAATGGAAAATCGTCTTGGCGAAACATTTCTCTAATAATCTACAATAATCGTAATGTCAAATTTAGCACTGTCACGATGAAAACACTGCAGTTTTACATACTTATGTAAAATAATGCGAGTAGAATACTTTTTTTTCTACAAATTCGCGATAACGAGTCTAACCAGCCACTCAAAGAGTGAACAATCCCTGAATTATTTGGAATGTCAATAATACGAAATTGTAATTCCAGACTGATTTCAAAATCTTGTGCTCTTTTCGAAAAAATATTTTCTAAATCTTTTTATTTTATTTTTATTGATGTCATCATTTTGGATATGGTAATTGTTACGACTGTTTTTTTTTTTAGATTTTATATGTACGATTTTTCAATGTTATAAAAAAAAAAAAAAAAAAAAAATCGTGTCCGATAAATAATTTACGATGAACCGTGGATATGTTTTCAATTAGCCGAGGCTGCTGGCGGTTTCTTCGACGTCGCTTTGTTTCGTTTTTTTTTTCTTGATTTTTTCTTTTGTTTTTGTTTTCTCGTTAATATTTCATTTTTTAATATTTGTATTCGACCCGTTTTTCAATCTTTTTATTTTTTAAATAATGTTCTCCATATTTTTTTGTACTTGAGCACAACGCGTCTGAAAAATTTGACTTTTCGAAAAATCAACGATGCGCCGTTATCGTTATAACGATTAATAATTACGTCTCGACGCGACTATGTAAAATCTCGTGCTCCCCCGAGTACGCAATTCCTGTCTAAGATCTACCAAAAAATTCTCAAATACGATGGAGAACGATTTTCCCCCGTTTTCTACCACCTTAAAGATTTTCTGTTTTTCTTTTGTTTTTTTTCGATTATTTTTTTTAATTCTTCAACATTATTGGTGAATTATTATTGAATATTGAACATTCATACGACGATATTATTTTTCTCATTGTATAACTATAATAACAATTTTTATAAATAATAATAACAATAATAATTTGAATATTCACTATTCGATGATCGTTCAATACTATTAAATAATATAAATAATAAAAATTCAGTACTTACTGAATGACCATACTGAGAATAATAATAATAATAATGATTATGTTTAAGTTATCGAGCTTTCGTTATTAATGTTAATAATAAATTATAAATAAAATTAATGAAAAATGAAAAAATAAAAATTCAGTAATTATAGAGTTATTATTCTTCTCCAATATTATTAATGTTATTATTGTTATTAAATAGTAACGATAATAATAAATAATAATAATCGATGACGAATCAATATTCAATATTAAATATCCCTCTTTCATTTCAGGTGTAGAAAATCGTGGTTTAATCGTAACATCGTGCTTTTAAATCGAACGAGCAATTTCACGAGACTCGTTTTCCAGGCAATATCATGGAATTCTCCAGAGAGTCGAGTTGGCAATAATGATTATTGTTATTTTTTTATTTTTTTAAAGTTACTTGACTATTCCCGTTTGAATAATTTTCTGCTTTTCTTTTCGACGTCGAACGAGTTCGAGATCGACGATGTATTAAAAAAAATAATAATAATAAAAAATAAAAAAACAACAATTTCAACATTGCTGAGGCGAAAATATTTTCGAGGATACATTTTTATCGAACCTTCCTCAAATCGATCTTTCGTTAATAAATATATTCGTAAACATTTGCGATAGAGTGTTTTTTCCGTTTTTTTCTTTTTGTTGTTAATTTTGTTTTTTTTTTTCTTCTTTTTTTTTAATTTGTTTTTCGAGTCCAGCAAAGCCAACGAATTAATCGTAGTTCTCGGATTCCTGCTGGACGAGCTTGAATCGTCGGGGGCTTTTGACGCACATCGAACCGTGACCCTCGAGTGAGAGGCGACCTTTGCGTTGCAGATACCTCGTTATGAAACGCGCGACCAATTGCTGGGGCCTCACTTGCCACTCGTTCAATACCTCCTTCGGTGCTAATACCTGAAAAATCAATCGAGTTTCCTTTATTCGTAGATATTCGACAGCCCTCGTTCATTCACGATCTTTAATTAATTTACTTTAATTAAGGACCTTCAGCATTGAAAAATGTGCCTTCAATTTATTTCCAGAATTGAATTGTTTTGATAATTAATTATCTGAATTGGAATTTCAGTAGTCATTGAACATCAGTTGAATAAAAAATTGTTTTAATTTTCAATTTTAATTAAAGTATTTCAAATTTTTATTACTACGATTTTATTTCTGATTTTTATTTGAATTTTAATTATAATTCTCATTTTTATTTTAATCTAAATTTTCAATTTTTACTCTAACATTGATTTTTTATTTGAATTTGAATTTGAATTTCAATTTCAATTATTAATTAGAATTATTTCTTTTATTTATCGATATTAATTTGTGTTAATTAGAGTTTTTCGGGAAACTGATTTGAATTAACGAAGCACTCATAAATTGTTAATTATAAAATCGAAATAATAAATAAATAATCGTTAACCTGATCGCCCTTGAGTCTGTCGAGGAGAGTAACGCAAACGACGGCCGAGCTGATACCCGCCTGATGCGTAAGTGCGCCAAACGCGAGACTCTCCATCTCGATATTTACCACGCCAGCCTTGTGGAGCTTCGTAAGATAATCCATTTTTTCGTTTTCTGTGAAATCACAGAATGCACCGTCCAATCGTCCTTGGCCCTCGTAAAAATCATGAGTGCACATTGTCTTGCCAACAACGGTGTCGTAAGGATCCTCGGGATGAGCAAGAGCTTTTAGGTCCCTCACCAACTGGCGATCCAGTTTGGCTGGTCTTCGTACCAGCTTTCCAAGCACCGGCTAACAATTTCGAAAAATCGTGTTGAAACAAAGTCAAAGAAAATTCGATCAAAATATCTTCCAATTTTATCAAATTTTTAATTACAAATATTTTTTTTTTTTTTTGTAAAGTGAATAATTTTTTGTAAATAAAAAGGTTTCGAAATATCATATTGGAAGAAAGTAAAAAAAAATCGATAAACATTTGTCTCAATTTTTTTAAATTTGTAATTATAAAATTTTTGTTTCGTAAAGCAAATAATTTTTATGTAAATAAAAAGGTTTATCTAAAAGTTTGTAATCTTCTGAAAACAGCTGTTGAAATGAAATTTACAAAAAAGTTAATTCACGTAATTGTTTGACCACTCTTATTTAATAAATTTAATAAATAAATTAATAAAATAATGTAATCATTTAATTGAATCTATTAAAAATATATAAAAATCCAATAAAATAATAACGTTCGGTAAGATGATCCGATTGTTTATTTTGACTAAAGTAACAATAATGAAATTAATAAATAAAATAATTAATCAATCGACGAATTAATTTTATTTGATTAATTCACTGATTAATATTCGACAATCTATTTTTAAACGTGAACATAACAGTGTCGAGACGATTCGCAAAAAAGATTTTTAAAAAATTTACGCGCCTTAAACTTTCGATTGAAAATTAATTGTGAAAATGAAAACTCACGATCTCGAAATATGGCTTCAACATCCCATCGACGGCCTCCTCTGATATTACAACTGTGCCACCCTCTAGGCCGATACCTCCACAAGTACCGATCCTGAAGAATATCGGGTCCCTCACTCTGGCATGGTACATCAATTTGATGACTTCATGCAGCAATATTCCGACAGATGGAATACCCATACCATGCTAAAACCAGATTGAATATATTTATTGCTAACATCGATTCAAATGATGATTCGCTTCTTATCCTCGTTTCGTATTTATCATTAATGTCAGGGTTACGAGATAAAATGTGACTCAGGATAGACGACGATACAACTCTGGTATATACAAGATGACATAATATTCGACCTTGAAAATAGTCATTCTAGAAGTCATTTCAATTAAATTAAGCCCCATCAACTTGGACTAAAAATTCAGTAGTTACTAAATGGAAAATAAAAATTCAGTAGTTACTGAATGGATAATGAAAATTCAGTAGTTACTGAATGGATAATAAAAATTCAGTAGTTACTGAATGGATAATAAAAATTCAGTAGTCACTGAATGGATAATAAAAATTCAGCAGTTACTGAACGTTGAATAAAAATTCAGTAGTTACTGAATATTCATAAAAAAATTCAGTAGTTACTGAATATTCATAAAAAATTCAGTAGTTACTGAATATTCATAAAAAATTCAGTAGTTACTGAATATTCATAAAACATTCAGCAGTTACTGAATATTCATAAAACATTCAGTAGTTACTGAATATTCATAAAAAATTCAGTAGTTACTGAATAGTCATTAAAATTTCAGTAGTTTCTGAATATTCATTTAAAATTCAGTAGTTATGGGAAGTCGAAAAAAAATTCAGTAGTTATGGGAAGTCAAATAAAAATTCAGTAGTTACTGAATATTCATTAAAAATTCAGTAGTTACTGAATGTCCATTGAAAATTCAGTAGTTATTGAGAATCAATTAAAAATTCAGTGAATTAAGAATTTTCACATTCGAAATGAAGAATTTCAAAAAAAGATTCAGCAATTACTGAATCGGAATTAAAAATTCAGTGTTAACTTTGTTACGATATATTACGATTTAATAACAAATTAACATTTCAAAATATTAATTGTTAATTTACAAGGAAAATTGCCGCTAAATTCGATGATATTGTCTCGTCTTGGACTAATCTTTTGACAATAACTATTCATCTGTTCCAATGTTGGATAACAAAATAATTCGTCAATTTTTAATTTTATAGTTAATATCTTCTGATTTGCAATTTGTAGTCTTCGCGTGGTTTGTTTTATACACATCGCCTGCGTCTGTGAATCATACCGAACGATAAACCTCATACCTCGTAATAGTCATATCGAACGATAAGACATATGCGATATCGTAACTAACAACACTTGCGGAAACGTACCGGTCTTTTTACGCAGCATAATCGTTCATTTTTATACCTTGGCAAGGTTGCATTTGACGACGTTATATCGCATGAGCAATTTCTTCAAAAACAATTAGTATAAATATTTATTTTTATTCTCAACAAATTAACTACGATATAACAATTGCAAATAAACCATTATAATTGTAGCTAAATAAACATGGAAAATATAAATAAATAAATAAATAATAAGAAAATAAATATCATTTAAAAAAATTATTATAATTAATTTAATACTATATATTAATTTTGTTTAAGTAACTATTTGAACTTTACGGAAAGAACAGTCTTTTTGAATTCTTAGTTTCCGGTGTCATGAAGGACTTCCGTGTCCTGACCCAAACAAACCCAAACAAAATAAATATAAAATGAACAAATAATTATAATTAAAATAATACAAACGTATCAACAATTGTTCCAACTTTTCGGAAGAAAATAATTTATCAAATTCTGAATTTCCGGTGTCCTGAAGGACTTCCGTGTTCTGACCCAAACAAACCCAAACAAATGAATAGAAAATGAACAAATAATTACAATTAAAATAATACAAAAGTATCAACAATTGTTTCAAATTTTTGAAAGGAAAAAATTTATCAAATCCTGAATTTCTGGTTTTTCAAAGGACTCTTCCGTGCTTTTTTCCCAAGTTTTATCAACTCTCGACAATTCGCAGGAAGATTTTCGAGGAGGATGAACACGCGAGACGTTTCCAGACTTACACTGATAGAGAGAACAGGGCCCACTTTGTACATGGAATAGCGATAGGAATACTGGCTAATATCAAGCAACGTAGTACCAGCCGGCATTTTGTGACCTATTTCCTTCATTATGTAGTAGGCGAACTGCTCCATTCGTTTTGGCGTGCCTCCCATGCATACGAACTGAAACGACAAAAACGTCCTTCATTTAGTGCCTAATTGGCCAACTCGGTACATCCAGGTGTATCCTACTTACTCCGGATTACCAAACTTCGGGAATTTTTTTTTTCTTCCTTTTTCACTTACGTGAACACTTTTTGATTTTTTTTGTTCACGTAATTTTTTTTTTTTTTTTTTTTTTTTTTTTTTTTTTTTTTTTTTTTTTTTTTTTTTTTTTTTTTTTTTTTTTTTTTTTTTTTTTTTTTTTTTTTTT
>JAPYZI010006063.1:0-15938 GCA_030523105.1 Ophioninae sp. A BG-2022a | reverse complement strand
TGGTCCGACTTTGAAATTCTGCCAAAAATCGAAAAATCATCGGATTTTAATGATTAAAAAAGCATTTTGAAGAGAAAATCATAACGAAGAGATTGAGCATAGAGTGGAGTGCCAAATCCCAGAGGGAAAAAAGTTATCGATGATTCAGTAAAAAAACTTATTTTGCCCAAAAACCGAAAAAATTTTTGGATTTTTAATATTTTTTTTATTGGTCCGTTTCGATGTAATTTTGTCCCCTGAGCACGAATCTACCATTAGTTTCCCCCAAAACTCAAAATATCCACGAAAAAATCGTTAAAAACTTCTAAAAACACGATTTTTTTCGCTCCGAGCAGCGCTTTCGACGAATATCCAATCGAAAATGTTCGTAGAATTTTCGTCGGAAGCGAAACGAAAAAAACAAAGAAAAAAAAACACGTATACAAAAGCGAAAAGCGCGCAGACGCGCGCGACGTGGGTCCGCGATGGTGTTCTCGGTCCGCGGTCTCTCTCCGGTCGCCGGAGGCATCACGGTTCCTGCGTCAGCCGTCCTCCCCGTCGCCCCTCGATCGTCTCGCTCTCTCTCTCTCTCTCTCGCGGTGGATCGTCCGCCTCGGGCCCTCGGGGGCCGACAGGGCCCGTCTCTCGGTCTTACCCTTTCACGAGGATGGTCGCTCGGCCACGGTCCCGTGTCCGGGGCCCCGAAACCACGCACCACGCGCTTCGAGGTGCCCGGATAGAGGGAACGCGCGTGTAACGCTGCCCGCGTTCCGCGCGTCTTCTCGCGTCTCGCGCGTCCACGCGAGATCGCCCCGGTGCACGCGAAACCCCGTCGTCTCCCCCGTTTCACTCTCCCTCTCTCCCAAACGTCAGCATTTTTTAGTCTTTATTTTATTTTTCAGTTTATTTCTGTGTTTATATTGCAGTCTATTTTTTAACTTATTTTTGTTTGAAATTGTGTCTTTTTTGTATTTTTGTTGTATCATTATTTGCTTCGTACGTTGTTAAACGTTACACCTCCGTTTTGTAAAATACAATTGATATCTTAAATTTGTCGAAAGTTTTTTTACTGTTGCGTAATAATAAAATCAATCGCCGTCTCTCTCTTTCTTTCTCCCTCCCTCCGTCTCTTTTTTTTTCTCGCTCGCTCTTCCCGTTTCTCCCTCTCTCGGCGTTCGTGTACCGTGCCCTCCGAGCAATGATCTCGACCGAATAACTTCGAACGTCTATGGCCGCGATTCACTTTTTTTTGTTTGAAAAAATTATTATTATTATTATTTTTTGTGAATCGCGAGGGTAACGTTCGTGCTCTCATCGACGTTGAAAATATTGAGGAACGCGAGGATCCTGTGGGCGTTAACTCGAGGATGAAGCGTCGACGAAGACGAAGAGTCGGTGGGCGTACCGTGGCCATAAAACGTCACTTGTCACAACGACCTCAATTGTTTATATTTATACGTTTTCTTTTTTAATATTTAATCGTGAGTTACTTAATATGTATAAATATCGGTTAGTTGTACGGTTAACTATAAATATTGGTTGTCAATGATTTATTCGTATCTATTTTGTATCACTCGCGGATTTATTAATTAATATCAATAAATTCATTCGTAATTAATGTTAACGCTTCGAATCGTTGAAAGGAAAAAAATTATCGTTCCTCCCATCCAATCTGGGATTGTTCGAGACCGATGAAACGTCGGTAAAACGTCACACGGTGCAAATTTTTGCAAAATTTGTCGCCGCACCTTTTTTCAAGAAACAAAAACGAAAAAAATAAAAATAAACGAAGAAATTCGTGAGTCGATAAAACGTTGAATTTAACGTTCCCGTTGATCGTCGGATTAATCGGCTGATTAACGGTTCATTCATCGGCTCGCGAGCTCTCGTAGACTGGAAACTTGGACGGGACGAACCGTCCGGAGATCTCGCGACCGACCGACTCGGAGCTTATCTCGGCAGACATCGCAACGACGGATTCCGCGCTCGTGTCGTTTGCCCGCGATTTCGAAGTCGCCGAGGAACCAACCTTCCTCTCGCAAAACTCAACCCCCCACCCTTCCTCCGACTCCTGTCCCTCTTCCTTTCATACGTGAAATTACAACGTTAAGTCCGTTGGCGTGTCACGGACACGCTTTCGCGAACCGAGCACGTGTCTAATGCGTCGGAACCCGTTTTGCAAAAAAAAAAAAAAATACTTCGCGAGACGAGGCTCCGACGATTTCGCGGTACGGGAACGAACGAAAGAACCCGCGTCGACAACGTCATACGTTTTTTGTTTTTCCGAATCGCTCGCAGTTTTCCGAAAATTACGCCGCGAGAAATTCTTTCTTTGTCACCCCAAAAAAATAGAAAATTTATCATTCAAACGGATGTCGAGTAAACGATCCGTCGCAAAAATAAAAACTGCTCCGGTATCTAATCCGGTACGTGTTGTTTCATTCCCCGACTGGACTACGATTATCCTTCTTCAAAAAATGAAATAAAAAAACTGAAACGAAAAATCAAGAAAATAAAAAAACCCTAAAATTCGTGCCACGAGAATCATCCTCGCGTCCCTGGACCCAGTTTTGCCGATTTTCCAGTTTTTGCGATTATCCTTCTATAGAAAATGGAAAAAAAATAAAAAAAAAAAAATAAAAGACTAAAAAAAACAACGCTGAAATTCGTGCGATCGGCAAAACTGGGCGCAGGGATGAGAGGATGAGAATCGGACGACAGGGTCCACTCTCCGTATAACGCGATGGCGTTTAACCGTTGCGGTTTGCGGTTCGCAACCGGTAGCTTTTACGAACGATCTTTACCTCGCGTTTTTTCGCAGTTGCACACTCTTAAACGCACCGTACGCGCACTCGTACAAATACAAATTGCACGTACAAGGATTACGCGAAATATTTCTTGCGTTGCGTCGTTTCTTGCCGCGGGTACGACACGCGCTCGTCTCACGCGTCAACCGCTCTCTCTCTCTCCGCGTGAGTTTCTCCGTGTGCACACACGCGCGTAAAATAACGAAGATACGACCGAGAGACAAGGACGGGTATCGCGAGCAGTAATGGCGCCACTTTATTACGCGTCTCTAGCCGCGATCTTCGCGACGGCAACCGGATGCGGCGGGTCTTCGGCCGCGTTTCTGACTCGACGTTGGAATCGAGAATCCAGCCGCCCGATTCGAGTCTTCGCTTGTTTCCTTTTTATCCTACCGTCGAACGCTTCGCGTTCGTGCAAACGAAACAACAAAATAAACAACAATTGCGTTTCTACGGGACAATCCTAGGATTTCTGGATTTGCCAGATTTCTGATTCTCCGGATCTCTGGATTTCGGAATTTCGGGATTTTGGAAATGTTATCGATCGCTGGACTTTGTGGGTTTTTGGATATTCGCAGTTTATGGATTTCTGGATTTACTCGATACGTCGTTTTATCCCTAGCAATAAAAACAGATTTTCCCAAAATGGAAATCTAGAACTCGGTCCCTGTTAGGCCCGATCATCGGTTCTCCGTAGCAAAAAAAAAAAAAAAAAACAAGAACGATAATTCGAATATTGACACAAGGAAAGATGGCCGCCGATTTCAATTTTCAATTTAAGGGGGACGCGAAATTGGCCGAGTTTAACCCGAACTGAGAATTCAAGAGGGACCGAGGATTCTCTTTGGAGACGGGCGACCGATACCGAAGAATCCTAAATTCTGGGTACGCGCAGACACTTTTATAATATTTACAGCCCTAAGCGAAATTCCTCGCTCGCCATTTTATATACGAGAGGGTGGCGGCGGAGGGAACAGCCAGCGGCATCTTGGAACTATGCGTGCGCGGATCCTCCGTCAGTCTTTCCCTCCCCTCGTCTTCCTCTTTCCCTTTTCCTCCCGCCCCCCGTAACCTTCTTCTCCCCTCGATCTCGGAGGATCACTTTTGTTCTTGTTTTTCCGTGAACACGACCCTCGGCTGCCGTTTCTGCCGTCGACGTCGCGGGCCCGCCCGCCTTTGCTCGATTTTCTCGTCTCGCGTCTGAGTTACGGCGCGTATACGGTGGATATACGCAACGTTCCCTCTTTTCGTTCTTTTTCGTTGTTTTTTTTGTTTTTTAATTCTTTTCGGCCCTCGGGGAACACGGCCATCACGGATCGGGGCCCGCTACCGGAGGTGGGGGTGGTTTCCTCGACGAGTTTCAACACCGGCTCTTCGTTCGAATTCAAAAGGCCCTGGAAATCACGAAGGGAATCGATCAGGAGCGGAGAAGAACGCGATCGTCCCGAGGCTTGGGATTGATCATCGATGGATACGGAAATGGATCGTCAATGGACCGGAAATCGATCAGCCAGCGTCCAGAAACTAATCGTCGTTGGAGCAGGATGATCCAAAGACCAGCGACGAATCATCGATATCCCAAAAGCCTCGAAAGTTCGATCCTCAAAAAGCCAAAAGGCCATCGACGCGTCAATGGTCCCGATCGAGAAGAACGAATCCCAATGGATCATCGTTTTTCCAACGAAGACGCGAACTTCGCGCATGGACGGTCGACCGAAAATGAAGGAAAGAAAAAAAAAGGTATTCCGTGACACGGGAATGGGGTCTGACGATCGGAGTTTCGAAGAGGCAGCGGATACTCGCGTATTACCTCGCACACTTATCGGTACACGGAGCTATTGGTTAGTTACATCGCTCGTGTCGGTGTACGTGTAACAAGCCCCGTCGCTTTTAACTCGGCATCGAGCCGAGATTCGAAGGATCGTGTCGCAACGTTCCTCGCTTCGTCAAGGTTCAATACGTACGAGTGTGCGTTCGTTAGGTATCGCGTGTGCACGAGTTCGTCCGTGTAGAAGCGTCCCGTAGGCGTTGCGCGCCGTTAAACGCATTCCTACGTAGAGGTTACCGTCGCTGCGTCGTCAAACGCCCGACGACAACGGCGATCTTGCGAAATCGCCTGGGTCTACGAGTCAGCCTCGGTCCATCTCTCTCCCTCCTTTTTCCCGTCGTCTTGATTATCGTTTCTCGTTAGCCGAGATTCGTTCGAGCGTCCTTCTTCCGTCAAGTTCGAACCGATCCCGTCCCGTCGCACTCTCGTCAACGTCATTGGGCTTCCGAACGCGCAAACGTTTTTCCTCGAGCTTTCGTTAGGCTCATCGGGACCTTCGTTGACGCCAGGGACTGGCGATCCCAATTTGGAACTCACGGAGGTTGCATCGTCTCGCCCAACGGTAAGACGGAGCTTCGAACGATGGAATCGGAGATCCGAGAGTCGTTTTCGAGTTTGCTCGTTCGGGTCGACGGAATTGAAGCCCTGGAACTTGTTTCTGAGTTTTGGGTTCCTGCCGAGTGACGGGCAGTTTTCTGGGTAGGAATAGGCGATAGAAGTTCGAAAGAATCGTTCAATTTCATTCCAGGATCCTAAAAACCTTTTCCTCGACCCTCGATCATCCCCGTCGGCTGAACGGTTAAATTTCGTGTTCGAGGAGCTCCCGGAGTCACACCTGACTCGTTGATAAACGTGACGAATTAACGTCGCGTACGTCACTCGGTGGCAATGTTTCGGTTGTAACGAAACAAAATTAAAGGAGGCGGAAAGAAAATAAGATAAAAATTTCCGCGGTCACCGGGGAATCCCAGCTGTTCGCGGCTCGCTCCTCGTTAGCCGACGCGGGAACTTTTTTTCCTCGGCGCTCCTCCTCTTCCAGCTTCGAGTTAAAAACTCTTTTACAGCGCGTGCGCGCGCCTGTAAACTGCCGAACAAGGATCACGGGCGTCTCGTTAGTTTTTCGTTTCTCCTTCGTTTTCCTCTTTTTTTTTTTTTCTTTTGGAATTCACCGCGTATCCTCTATACACGGGAGTGCGGTTGGCGAAGCGGCCGAGGGACTCGAAGAGCGCGTCGAGGATAGTCCCAAAGCAAGACCAGGACGCTTTTGCTCGAATCCAGCTCGGGCAGTCGGAAGAAAAATCAAGATTCGAAAAATGAAAAACCAAGGTTACACCGAGTCCAAGCGAAAGCCAAACCGAACAAAACCAAGACCAAACCCAAACCCAACGGAGTTCCAGCCAATAAGAAACCCAAAAAACCCGAAGCGAAACGAAAACTCAAACAAAACCGAAGCGAAGTCCCAACGACCCTCGGGCAGCTTGGAATAATCGATCCGTGCATAGCCACGTGGTCACGGCTGAGAGCGTTCGCGCGCAACGTCCGCGGGAACGTCCAGAGGAGAATTTCGCTCCCGCCAGGTAAAACGGCTCCGTTGCGTCGGCGAGGGGCGGAGGGAGGAAGGGGGTTGGTCGGTGCGTAAGAAGGCATCGCGGGAGCGAGCGAGGCACCCGGGCGAGCGACTTCTCCGGCTGAGATCTCGAGAGAGAGACGAAGTTAGGCGTACTCGTTGCGTAATTCCGCGGGCGACGAAGGCGAGCGGGATCGCGGCACTCCGGTCCATTTATACACGCGATAGATACGTGGATTATGTATGTCCCGTACGGTTTTTACCTCTTTTTAATCCGGCTATCCGTCTCTTTCGATGGCTCGCCCTCCGTGGCTTCGTACGGGTGTGCGCGCGTCGATGTCGCGACGCACGTGTCGAACACCAACACGCGAGCTCGTCTCGTGGATTTTTATATTTCTTTGCTTTTTTCCATTTTTTCTTCCTGTTTTTTTTTTTCTTTTTTTTCGTGGCCGGTCGTACTCGTCGTCGTTGTCGTGTGGCCGGCGAACACGCGTCGCGCCAACCTCTCTTTGGCATTTAACTCGTAATATACTTCCGATCTCGACTTTATTCCAGCTCTCGAGCGTGTGGCGTTTTTCGAGATTTCATCGAGCGATAAGACACCGCCTGTCCGAGTCGCTTCGAGAACGACGCGTGGAAATTTCCGTACCCCGAGAATTATCCTCGCGAAGAGCCTCGTCTCGTCGTTTGACTTTTATTTTCGGTTATGACGATAGGGGAGTACCTTTGCCGACGGAGACGGGACGGTTCATTTTTTTTTGGACTAACTTGGGACGCGACGCGAGCAACAGCGTTTTTTAATGGCCAACCGCGTGGATTTGACGCGTTATCGAAGATTTTTTCCGTATGACCAGGGGTATTGGATATCGTATGAGCAAAAGTATATTTTCGTATGAGTAAATGTATTCGATGGATGAGCAAAGGAATTTAATATTTGACGTACGAGTAGAAGTATTTTGCGTACGATGAAAAAATCGTGTTATCGGGACTGCGACGACGAGCCGCTATACGTCGTGGAAAACGTGCCCGACGCGCTCTTTCTCTCTCTCTCTCTCTCTCTCTCTCTCTCTCTCTCCATCAAATTGCGCAACGGCGATTCGACTTCCGGCGAAAATTAGCCGGGCAACCAAATTGGGAGTGCTCGAGCGAGGGCCGAATCGTTCCGTTGAAACTGATGGAAGGTGTCAGCGATGCCGAGAACTTTTGGAATGTTGAATTTCGTGAGCGGCGTCTCACCGACGTCCGAGGTTGGCCCATCGATATGGCAATCACCGCGCTATAGCGAAGGTGATCGTCGTACCAACCAACTCCGAGAAGCACTACCCGCTCGTTTCGTCATCATCAACGTCCAAAACTTCCACTTTGGATCATCAACGATAACTCTGTTGTTTATGCATATTTTTCAATTTAAAAAATTCTCGAGCTTCGTAAAACTATGTTTCGATTGGGGGTAAAGTTACGATCTTTTGGTTCAAATATATCGATCGAAAAAGAAAAAATCGAAAAATCAACCTGCTTTTCCGGGACCCGTTACCGTCCCTTCAAGAATTTAGGCTGCGGAATGTCAGCTGTCAGATTTATCGCTGCTGATCAATCGGATTCACCTGTCGACCGATAAAACATCTTGGCTATTCGTTTCTCACGATTTCGACGATCACCGTTCAGTTTCACGAAACGTTGTGAAAGCGAGCCGATATCGGCCGATCTGCGGCATCGACGAATCAAAAATCAAAAAATCAAAAGCAGAATTTCACTTTTGACGGAACTCTCGTTTGGCCAATGAGAAACGATTTCTTCATTGATCCGCAATGATTTTTATTCCGATGTAGGTCTCGTAGACTTCCGCGCGTCAAAAACCAGAACCGCCGTCGCTTCTTCGGGTTCTCGAAAAGTTTGCCCGTCGCGCCAGAAACGTCCAATGATGATTTCTTTTTCAATCTGAACCTGGAGTACGCGTGTGCCCCTTTAGAGACCGGAGCTAATCGACAGGGGAGCTGAAAGGAATTCGGAAGAGGTTGCGCGGCTTGATGAGTCGGGCGAGAAGATCGAGAGCTGCTGATTGACAGAAACAAACAGCGGGCAAGGTTACGAGTACTTCTGGTGGTCACTGGCCGTGACAATGATCCCATGAATCGGGGATTTGTTACATCAGTACTCGCGCTGCAACCCAATAAAGCTGATCCTATTAGCGTTGGAAGATAATCTTTCGTCTTTGTTCAACGACGACTTTTCAATGCTGATGACTATCAATTCTGGAAATCGTTTTTGAGGTCGATCGGCCGTTTCTTCGTTCTCTCGTGTTTCCATCGGCATCGATCGAACAATCCTGATCATCTGGGGGGGTGGGGGGGGGGTGGGGGGGGGGGGGGGGGGGGGGGGGGGGGGGGGGGGGGGGGGGGGGGGGGGCCCGGTGAATCTCTCATCAGACGATGAAGCCTCCGGCTCTCTTTCTCTCCTTCACGGTCTCGAAGATTTGGGAGCGGTCTTCTCTACTCGAGAAGGAAAGCCTTAGCGAGAGACTCGGCGACCTTCGGGTCTCGCCGCGCCATCGACTCCAGAATTCGAAAAGGGCGTAACTGTCATTCCCGTTCGAACGGGAACCGATTCTTTTTCATCTTTCGACTACGTATGATTCCTTTTTTCGGGCCACTCCCCACTCGTTTCCTCCCCGCTCCGTCTCGCACTTCTAATCCTTCGTGGATCTTCGTTACCGGACCCATTTTACTATACCGATTCAATTCTTCGATACGCAATAACCGACGGACCTCTCGGACGATGGTCGTATCCAACGCTCCGAGCGGACGGTTTTCAATAATGCTTCGATCCAATACTTTTTGAGTTAATGCCTTTGTACAATACTCGGACTCGATACTTCGAGTTAATAATTTGGCACGATAATCAGAGTTAGTACATATTTGCTGTACTTCGACCCAACATTTCGAATCGATATTTTTGCGAATGACTCCGATCGGAATAATCGAAAACGGCAGCAACCGTCTCGACGCAATCTTATTACCGACGCGATTCGAGCGGCAACGTCGCGACGCGTTGATGCAAGATGGACGATGACGTCACACGCAAAACTCTCGGGCAGCAGCGAGCGAAAGGGCACTCGCAGGTGCGCGCGCGCGTGTGGGTGTTGGAGAAAGAAAACGCGCGCGTATCAGCCGCGTTATACGTCAAGAGCCCGCGAGCCTCCGCGAAGGCCGCGGCCACGATCCTGTCGCGCATTAATAAAACAAACGCATCAAGGTTTGACGCAACGCTGTATATTTTGCCAGTGGCCTCATCGGCCGAACCGTTGCGGCAATGATTGACGCGCTACCGAGGTGCAATCGCAGAATCGCCCGATTCGATTCCCGACTGCCCGATGATCGATCCGATCCAATTTCATTTTCATCACCTCGGGCTGTCTTTTAATATCTTTCGGACCTCTCGACGGACCGATCCATTTTTCAAGGACGCATCTTCGTCCCGGTGCGGACTCCGTAATTGAACAATTAACGGACTCCGATGGGTTTTCTCACTCGTTGCTGATTTTCTTTCCTCGAACAGGTGTTGAATTATCGCCACGTTTCGTTACGAGACTCCAATTATACGACTGAACGGCTTTCATCGCTTTTAGACTCCGAGGCGATTTCGCTTTTAACAAGCGCAGCCGTAAAACCCCGAGAAACGACCGCCACTTTCCATCGATTCGCTTTATCTCTCCCAACGCGTGGATCAACCATTATCTTCTGTAGCCGGTTTTCTTTTCTTCGTTCGATCCCTCGAGATCGATGCTCCGAGGAAAACACGCGTACGGACGGAATCCTTCTTACTCTGGGATCGGACGTGTTCTCCGGTCGGTTGGAAAGCTGGATATTGCGAAATTTCGCGCGGTTGTTCACCGGACCCAAACAAACCCGAGGGATTCGTTACAAAATCCAAACCAAACCGATCCAAATTCGAATCCAAATAAAATTCAAGTAAAACCCAAGCAAAATCGAAACGACAGCCAAATCCAAGAAAACCAAGCCAAATCCAAAACCAGTCTCAGTCTGAAAACAATATCCGGCTGATCCTAACGAAGAATCAACGCAACGCGGTAGGAACAACGTTAAAGAGAGACGATGAGTCGATGAACGTATCGGGGTGCTGGATATCGCGAGCGTTTCTGCGTAACAGTAGAATTTCACGGTCTCGTGACTGCACGCAATTTTATATCGAACGAAACGTTGATGGTCACGCTCTCGCGTACCTTCTAACAAACGTGGTCCAAGATCGAACGGAGACCGGATCGAGTATCTCGCTCTTTCTCTCGCTCTCTCTCGCTCTCTCTCTCTCTCTCCTTGGTCATCGGCAATCGCTAATTTCCAGTTGAAGGAATCCCATTAGCTCCGATCCACTTCTCCAACCCAAACAAACCCAAACAAATCGATTTTTCGTTTCATTTGTCAATTCTACGACGTGGAAGATCGAAGGTTCGAGAAGATTGAACTTTCCGGCGAAACGACCATCGATCAACCGGACAACCGGATCATTAGACCAAACAATGAAGTTTTTCAATGCAGCCAAAAGATTAGCCCCTCGATAACGTTTCGATCGTTTTTTCACGTTTTTTTTTCAACTCTGGAAAACCCAAATAAACCGAAACAAACCCAAACCAAAACTTGGATATCGTATATTCATAAAAGTGCGCATTCTGCATCCGAGAGTCTCGGATACGAGGCTGCCATCCTTGAATTTCTGATGGTTGTCGCGCGTGCGTTCATCTCCCCCACGAAACCTCCGCGCTCGTACACAATTTTGAATCCGTTATATCCACGTTGTCTCTTCGAAGAAACGGCCGTTTCGAGGACGGTCCTCGTAAACTCGCGTCCTCGAAAGAACCTAGATCGCCTCGAGCTCTCCTCGCTGGTCCATCTCGCTACGTTTCCTCAGAGACAATTTATTATTCACGATTGATACTCGGTTTAAATCGGGATGATGTATATTCACGCTCTGAAATAAGAAAGAATAATCCTCAATGGAAACGAGATCGAAAGTGGACGAGCTAACGGTCACGACGTGCATCATTCCAAAGCCATTCATTAAAAATTGCAGAACATATACGTAACGATGAAAAAACTGAAAACTAAGAGATAACTGTTTTACAAAAATCTTTTTTAAAAATAAATAAAAAAAATTAATAAATTACAATAAAGAGTAGAATAAAATATTTTCTTTACATTAAAAAAAAAAAAAAAACAATAAACCAGAAATCCTTGACAACAATTTTCAAAAATATTAAAAACCGAATAAAACGAAAATAAAAAATTGATCAAAATATTATAAAATCAGATGAATAAAATAAAAATAAAAAAGGTAATCTACCGTAAGAAGTAATTCCAGAAGGTAATGGTAGTTCCAGTAATCGTGAGTAAAGGTAAGTTCAAAGTTATGAAAATTTACCAAAAAAAGTTCGAAGCGCAAAAAAAAATGGAAAAAAATGATGAGAAAAGGTTGTTTCGGGAGGCGATAGGAAAAAAGAGACACGCGGACGGAGCGTGCGAAGCAAGACCGCGACGAGGTCTCGCAGTGACAAATGAAAAAGCCTTGGGTGCGCCTTGCACGACGCACAAGTCTTGCAGAGGGAGCACCTGAGATCGTTTCATGACGCGAGTTTATTCAGCGTATATCACGAATGGCGCATGTGTAGTATTAAGCGAATCGCGCACACGCCGGGGGAGGAGACACCGCTCACTTTTGCTTTGATTCAACTCCCACTCTTCCGTCTTTTCGTCTCCTCTCTCTCTCTCTTCTGCTCGTTATTGTTCAAACAACTGCCGCGACTTCTCATCCACCTTCTCGTTTTGCCTTGTATCGGTGCAATCGCACTCGCAATCGACAAGCGAAAGCGCAAACTTTACGACCGATTCCAAACTCGTTCGCACACGCGCCTTCGATCCGTATTTTTTTTTTCTAACCCGTTTCCACGCCAAAACGTGGAAAACAAAGGAAAATTAAAAAAAAATTTTTTTTTTTTATAAGGAGAAACACGATTTCGAGGGATGATTTCGTGATTTTTGGAACGGACGGAACGATTTTTATTGTAACGGGAATGAAGGTTTTACAACGGAAGAATCAAACGAGTTTAGGGGTTGAAACTACCCCCTCAGTAAAATTTGATTTAAGCCTTACCGTAACGGTTCTTCAATTTTCGTTTGGCCGTACAAGAAAAATAATCATTTTTTAATAAAACCAATTTTTTCCTATTATTGGAAAAAAGAAATGGTTTTGGGAGCGGCAGCGTATACCTCCGACCAAACACCTTAAATTCTCTAGTGCACTTTCGGGATCAATTTCGTTCGAGTTAAAGGTTCGTTTTCCATTGTGATCGGAACGAGGTATCGTTCCAAGGAAACATGAATCGACCAGGTCGATTTGCATGGGACCATAAATATACCCGTAAGCTCGAATAGACATTAATATGATCCCTCGAAGAAAGTGTTCACTGGTTAAAAGCGCGTGGCTCGTGGATACAAGTTTTTCAAAGGAAGTGTGGCAAAGAGGGGAAGGGGGGGGGGGGGGCTGTTGAAATTCTTGGCTGATGCTTGCATCTTCTGTTCGCACTCGAGGAGGAACGTTTTGCATCAGCGAGAAACTCCGGGAAAAGAGAGAGAGAGAGAGAGAGAGGAAAGGAGCAGAAGGGTGGGGGAGCGAGGGGGGCGAGGGGGAAGAGGCCCGTGCAGGCTCTCTCGCCTTCACCACGGGAATATGCAGATCGTATGGTAATCACGACGTAAGATAGGTGGCAAAACCGTTTGTCGCATTGTTGTCGCACGACACTAAAGGAGCGTGGCATTATCGCGACACGAGATCCAAAGAGAGTAAAAGAGAGAAAGTGATATTTCGTTCTCTCTCTCTCTCTCTCTCCACGTGTAACCAAAAGCCAAAGAGAAAAAGAAAAAAAAGGAACGGAACGGAGGTTGGAAACTTGGACCTCGTTTACCATATTTTTCCACGATTTTCATCCGAGTCCATTTGCACGTCGTTCGAAGGGGGTAAGGCGGAGGAGGGAAGAGGCAAGAGGAGGGGAATGGGAGAATACACATTGGCTGATACAAAAGGCGGAAGTGTTGCGGTCGTTTTGGCGCTCGGATGGTACCAAGAGAAGAAGGTAACAAACGATGGTCATTGACTCGACGGTAGATAGCTCGGCGTGTGTCCATTGTCAATTTTTCGTATCGATGGAAATGGGCACCTGCGATAGAAAAGTCATTCGTCATTCTCGATGCGTTTGGGTTTCGAACGTCTAGGATCTTTGGAGATGGGGCTTTTCCTATTGGCTTTAACGGGCACCGTCGTTACAATTTCCGAGCTCAGTTCTCTTCGTGGAATAGCACATTTGTTGCTAAAAGATCACGAATATCTCGAGGAGATATCCCTTCGCATGATCGGTAAATTTCCTCGAGGGCTTTCGGGGGGGGGTACCGTTTTGCCAGTTCTATACGCGCCGGGTTCATCTCGGTATACCTGGCCCACCAGAGGAGCCTCCACCACCCTCCCCGCTCCGCCCCGCGTAAACCTCTTCCTCTCTTCTGCCACTCGATCGTTTCTTCTTCTTCTTCTTGTTCATCCTCCTCTTATTCCTTTCTCTCTCTCTCTCTCTCTCGACCCGGCTGTTTTCGGTTTTTCTTATACTCGTCCGCGAGTTCTGTATACACGCATCGTCAAACTGGTTTATTTGCTCGGACGGCGCGGAAGGTCCGAGGCTCATCTACCGAACGCGCAGCCCGAAAAGTCTACACGAACGTTTCGTCCGTGCTAAAATTTGTGAACTCCCAGTTGCCATTCTCCGACAGGTACGATGAGGTCACACCTAACTCGTATTTACGGTTAGCCTCTTATCTCGCCTTCAACGATGATGACTTATAAACGGACCTTGGACCGTTGCTAGATCCGAAAGGACCTTCGACCGTGACGAGGTCTGAACGAACCTTGGGCCAAGTTTCGATATGACCTTAGAATAAAACGTGGTCGAGTGTGACCTCGAGTCGTAACGAGGCTTAAACTGGAACGAGACCGTGCTGAGGTTTAATCCGTCCTTGGAACGCAACGAGGTGTAAACTGACCTCGGGCAATATTAAGGTCCAAACTGACCTCGGATGTAGAATGAAATGAGTTTGATGCAGAGAAGACGTTAGCGATTACCGCAGGTGAGAGAGTTGGCCGAGCGCACCGGCGATGAGCGTCCAGCGGAGGGATCAAAGTTCGTTTCGCTGGAATATGCATACCGGTGGGACGGGGTCAAGGCGAATCCGGCGGAAGAAAGAAAACGCATGATGCGACACGAGTACCGCTGAGTCGACTGAGCGCTCCAAGCGTCTTTAATACTTCGAGGAGACGAAATAACATCGAGTTACGAAGATGTCTGAGATGTCGAAGAAGCTCGGACAACCGTCGATCATTGAAAAAGATGAATCCGAACAACTGCTAGGTGAGAGAGAAATGAGAGAGAGAGAGCGAGAGAGAGTACCAATTCAGACGTCATTACCCAGAACTGTTTACCATTGAAGACAACGGGTCCCAAAGATATCCCGAATTTTTCATTGATCCTATGAACGATGACCTCGTCCAATGGGAACCGATTTCCAATGAGGCGGATCGACCGGTAGCTCGGAATCCCTGATGTATCTCGCTATTGGCGTTCAGCGAAGAACAATCAGTCGGATAATCCGTGCGGAATGAGCGAGCAGGCTCGTTGCGACCCGAGTATCCGATTGGTCGTCCAAGAGAGAGGAAGAACGATAGAGGCGAAGGTAGAAGCGACGGAGGAGAGGAGATAGAGAGAGAGTCAGATGTGAAGAGAATAAGGTTCGAAACCGCAGCTCGATTATAGTCCGTCTCGGTCGTTGGCCACGGTCGATGGTCACGGCTTAATCGTCCGCGGATTAATTATTTATAAGGCGCGTTTCATTCATTCATTAAAACCCGGACCGACGATCATTATTACGTGATAATGTCTTAATTAACGACGGTTAATGAATCCCCCCTCCTGTAACGCGGAATGCTTTTTTCCACGTTACAAACGCGTGCAGTCTTCGTCCCACGGCGTTACTGTCCCTCCAAAGTCCGGTGCACCTTCGTCGAGGGCCCTCCCTTCTTCCTAAACGGACCGAATTAAACAGCGATTCAACGAACGATCATTCGGGCGCGTGCTCACTGGTTTCTCAAACGTTTTCGTCTGACCGGAACGATCCCACCTCGTGGCGAACATCCAACGATGATCCGTCATTGGATCTATCAGCTTTGCGCACGTTCGTTGCGATTGGTTATCTTCAGCAATTTTGTGACGATTGCCAGACACCGTCGTTAGCCGTATACCAGGGATCAATTGCCATCTCCATTGAAGCTGGATGACCAAAAACATTGGTAGTTTACGCTCCTGCTCGAATTTCCAGGCCCGAGCGGTCCAAACTTTCAAAGACTTGGGTTCGTTTGGGTTTGGGATCTGGGACGTCCGGGTCCAGCAGCTTTGCCATCGCTTAGAATCTGTCGTGTCGACTCGACTATCAATACCGTTTCTATCATCCGTCGAATAGACCAATTTTTACGGTTCTCTTCTCTTTGATCCTCGAAGAAGATCCCTCCTTCGGGAGCATCGATAATTCTATTATGTACGGTTTAATGTACAATTAACCGATCACTTAAGGTTTGACGTAGCGTCGAGTCACGATGTCTTGTTAAGTCTCGGGAGCCCCCCCCCCCCCCCCCCCCCCCCCCCCCCCCCCCC
>JAPYZI010006061.1:0-11655 GCA_030523105.1 Ophioninae sp. A BG-2022a | reverse complement strand
AAGAGAAGGTCATTCTACGACCTCTTGAAATATCGTGATTTTTGAGATTCTGGCAAAGTGGGCCTGGGAGGTCGAAAAAATTTTTTTTCCGTTTTTTAACTCTCAAAAGTGTCTATTTAATCGGAAATTCTCCGCTGATTACGAATATCCCCGAATTTTTGCCGAAAGTACAAAATTAAATGGGTGAAAAAGCAAAAAAAAGTTTCTACAATATTTTATCAAGATTTGTCGACATTCCTCGGTGGGTCACCGTGTATCTACGTATATATACACAACTAAAATATACAATATCCATACATAAATAGATATTCAACGAAAATTTGAGCTCGCGATAGAGATTTTTAGGGGTCGGACACGGCGACGTGAAAAGCAAAAAAGAAACCGGTGATATGGAAAGGAGCATGAAAACTTGCATGGGAACTTTGTAATAAGATAGGAAGTTGGCGAAGATTACGAGGAAAATTTCCAGCAAAAATGTGTCTGGAAAGCGTGGCAGGGGAGGGCGGAGAGGGGGGTAGTGTGAAAAAGGACAAATTTTGAAGGAAGAAAGTCCGGCGAAGCCCGTGGTAAGAGGACGGGTGCGAGGGGGGAGGGGGGAGGGGAGCTATGAAAAGCCGAGAAAATAAGCTGCCGCTTTGAGCTCGCGTCACCGAGGCTGCTGCAACGTACTTTCGCAGCTCCCTTCGGGTCCCACCTTGCCCTCGGAATCAACGAGGGTTTCCCAAGGTGCTCTGCCAATTAATTACTGTGATTAATCAGAAAAGTTGGTAATTAGAAAGTTTCCTTGGAGAAATGAAAATGGCGTGGCGCCGGGGTGGCAAGTGTCCCGGAGTTTTCGAAGCGAGCCTTCGCCGAGGCTTTTGCCCGTGTATCGGCGCCAAAGGCACAAGGTTTCCCGATAAACTCATTAATTAAGCTGGATCGCCCGAGGTAACGTCGAGGCTTACGAGATCCAAGAAATAAGCATTCCCCCCCCCCCTCCTTGTCGCTCCTCTTTCATTGGTATCGTTACGTCACACGATACCACTCTTTTTTTTTCAAAAACTGCGAATCTACGAATGAAAATCCCCAGACCTTATCTTATCATAGGGATTTTTGAACCGTGTACGGATTTTTTGTAGGGAAGTCAAGGAGTTAAGCTCGAAAACGCAGGGAAAAACTTCGCACTGCTTTTCGGCCAAGCTTGATTCGAAATTTTTAAATTGATGATTTTAGATCGGAATTTCACGGTGGTCGAAAGACATTTTGACAAGTTTTGAAGGATTTATTTGGAATTGAAAGAAGATTTTGGACGTGTTTGTACGGAGTTTGATAAAGTTAAGGTAGGATTTTGGATTTCGAAAGTTTTCGAATTGGGTTTGTTTGGGATTTTGGATTTTGAACGTTTTCGAACTGGGTTTGTTGGAATCGAAATAGGTGTTTGGATTTCGAAAGTTTTCGAACAGAGTTCGTTGGAACCAGCGAAACAATTTTGTATTTTCGAAATTTCGTCCGGAGATCGTTGAAACTAAAAAAGGCTTCTAAATTCGAAAAATCTTAAAGCAAGTTTCGTTGAAAACCGATATAAAAATATGAGAGCAAAATTGATCTCGTGAGTGTTTGGATCTGTACCGTCCATCGTATTTTATAAATATTAAATACGAGTTCATCTCAATCCAAAAACCAATATCACGAAACTTCTCTCGAAAAAGTCCAGATAAAACAAAGAAACAAACAAAATCTATTTTTTAAAAAAACATTGGATATCCAAGGACTGTAGTAATTAATAATCCATTCGAGGAGGACGAAGTTTCAAGGTACGAATAGGTATCCTCGGAAACTGATCAGGAAAAGAACAAGAGTCCAATTGGATAGTGAGTGTTTCTTGGAGGCATCGGATGACGTGCCACTTACAAGTAAATACTCTGGGTGCGATTTCGTTTCTTTTTACGTGGGCGAGCAAA
This sequence comes from Ophioninae sp. A BG-2022a, assembly GCA_030523105.1. Classification (NCBI taxonomy): domain Eukaryota; kingdom Metazoa; phylum Arthropoda; class Insecta; order Hymenoptera; family Ichneumonidae; species Ophioninae sp. A BG-2022a. Next base: position 9,712 of record JAPYZI010006061.1, on the reverse strand, counting down.
CGCCAGCTATTTCGCGGTTCATCAGGTGGAATAAAAAGCGGGGGGTTAGCGAATCGAGTCGAAATGTAAATTGTCGAAATGACGAAGAGAGAGGGAGAGAGAGAGAGAGAGAAATAAAAAAGAGAAAAAGAGAGAGAGAGGCGATTCGATGGCAGGGCAAGAGGGAGGGGGGGGGAGAACAAAAAGCGGGTAAACGGAAGTGAAAAACGTTTAGCGAATACACAAAGTGAGTCGAGGAATTGGAGTGGGGGAGGGGGGTGCATTTGGCTCGTGGACGATAGCTGGTATCATCGGAGAACAGCGCAGGGCGCCCCGAACGACTCGAACGTTCATTCTTTCGAGGGGCCTCGAACGGGCATTCCAATCGCCGCTAACGCTCGATGGACAAACCCCGAAATTCGGCGCACTCGTTTCTTCTCGTTGTGCCGTTGTTTTTTCTTCCTCTTTTTGTGTTTCGTGTTTGTTCGTACTTTTTGTTGTTGTTGTTTTTTCCTCTCTCTCTTTGCCCCTCGCGTTTTGTTCCTCTTCGATCTTTTTTGTCTTTTTCGGTTTTCTTTTTGTTTTTTCTTCCTTTTTTTTCGTTTTTTTCGTTTTTTATTTTCGAGCCGAGAATTCAGCGTCGATGGACTGACGTGTTTGCCTGCTGGTTTATTCTCACGAGAATTACTCTCCTCGAAGAATTCCCTCGCGTCCCTTTCTCCAATGAAATTCGAAAACTACCGATCAATTTTCATCCCTAGGGAATTAACAGGAATTAAACCTCGGTAGGGTTTTTTGTCTTCTCTTTTTTTAAGTTTCTCGAACGATGACGCAGCCGGATGTAGTTTTTTGGATGGAGCGAATAACCCAAATCCAATAAATCAAAAGCTGAAAACAAAATTCATTCAAAGTCGAGAAATAGAAACTCAAAGCACGAAAAAAAAAAACCAAACAAAGCCAAGAAATAAAAAACCTAAGCAACTCCGAGAAATAAAAATCGAAAAAACGAAACAAATTCTAAACCAAAAAATTAAAAGTACGAACGAACCACGATGTTTCGTATTACTTTCTAATTATTCATAAAAAAAATTCGTTTCCTCGGTAGACTTTCGACGAGGATTTCATTTTAAATGAAATTTTACACTTCGAGTGCATATCGGGTCGATTTGACCCGTAACTTTTTTCGTGTATCTTTCAACGCATGCCCCCACTTTGAGCAAATTTTTTGGCATTTAATTTTCCTTTTTGTCAAAAAATAAATTTACATCCATAAAATATGGATAAATTACGAGAAAAAAAAAACGTTTCTACAGAAAAAAAAATAAATAATGCATATTTATCGGAGCACAACAATTTGAAAAACGTCATAGGTCAGATTAGAGATAATTTCCAACTTACGAGTCGTGTCGAACGAGAAACATGGCGGAAACGCGCTTGGGCCGTCACGTGACTTTACGTGCGAGAAAGATCGCGCTCTTGAAAAACATCGCACGAGCTCGTACGTTCCAACGTTTCGCACGCGCCTAGATATCTTTTCACAAAAACAAACAGCGATGCTTCCGCACGTATTGGTTCTGATTCTGAGACTCGACGCGTCGCAGAATCGCCCGCCGGGAGGGGGGGGGGGGCGAGGTGAACGTTTCGCTAGCGAAACCCCCACCTGCTTTGTTTATCAGTTTGTCGCGTACTTACGATTCGGCTGACCGTCTTTGTGTACTCTCCGAGTCGATCCTCGCTCGCTCCTCCTTCACGGCCCGTTCGTACGTTCAAAAAACAATTTGCCGGTTCTTCCGCGACGAACACAAACGCACTTTCGTGATCGAGCAACGAGTTTTCGACATTCTCGGCCATTTTGAATCTCGGGTGGGGCGATTTGCGGTTGGTAGTGGTGGCGACCGCGAGGCGGCGCCAACCTCGACTTCCGGAGGAAGTGCGTTTTCCTGGCCAGCTGGAACGACGGTCCTGAACCTTTTATTTTTACAATAACGAAAAAACGAACGTTTTCTCGTAAAGCAATCTATGTTTTCTTTTTTTTTTTACTAAAAAACGTACTGATTCGTTCGTGTTTTTTTCCAGCGTGAAAATTGCGCGTTTTGATTGGGCGATACGAACGATGTTCACGGAGTACGAACGATCCTCGATAAATCGATTTTTGTAAAAAGTATCTTTCGAGACAATCGATTTTTCGATTGTTACGAAATAAACCTCTAAAAGTGTGATATGATATTAAAGTATTATTACCTCCCGATATTTATGGCTTAAAATCACGGCGCTGTCTTCGATATCATCCGAGGCAACAATTGAATTTAAAAAACGAGTAAGCGAGTGATCCCGTGATAAATAGGATTTCGCTTGACGGCGAAACAATCGTCCCGACGTATCATTTTTTAACTTCGCCCAGTAGCGTCAAGCGAGATTTCGGTCGAGGGTCCATGGGCGGAAAAAAAATCAGTGCTTACCCCAAAAGCGAGAGAAAAAAAAAGAAGTATATCTTGCGAAGGGTATTTGGCGTATCTCTCAACGTTCCCCCTTGTTCCTCGACTCCACCCTCCTGACCGCAGATTGAAATTCTTATCCACCCCTCGAACCGCCAAACTCCCCCTCCCCTCTCGCTCCGTAACCAGAATTTCTTTCCTGACCACCAACGACAGGCAGATTTCATTATTTCGTTTCGACCAGGAGCTTATGTGTCTCCGTACGTGTGTGGGTGTGTCTATACCCGCGTCGATTTCCCCAACAAACTTTTGCATCGTAACTATCCATCACTTCGTCCACAACATTCCGATCTACAAGAATTTTTCCAATTTCCCGAAAATGCATCTCTGTCTCTCTCTTTAAAATGGCAGCGATATTAATTTTACGCTCAATTTTTTTCCTCGCGATGTCGAGGGGGGGGATAAACAAGAGGATTATCGGTCGAGCATCTGTAAGTCACCATTTTTAACGCGTCACCAATTCGATCGAGGATCTTCCACATTTTTTATTGAGTCCCGTCGTAAAACCGAGCTACGACGTGATTCCGCGAGCATTTTTAGGTTATGAGAACTCGACGCCATTTTGTTCTCTTCTCTTGCATCCGATTATGCAAAACGTCCACCACATGTGCGGATATGAAAAAAGGGAAGGAAAATAGAATCCTGAACACGCGAAATTCAACGAAAAACGGTGCGGCCTAACCTCAAAAAGAGCGCACTCGCCGCGGATGACAAACGCCTCCGCGAACGCTTTTCAACGGGGAATGAAATTGTTCGGTTTCGTTGGGCGAGGGATTCGTTCGACCCCGCTCAGAACACTCGCGCCCTTCTCAACCCTAAGCACATTTTCGAAGGGGTTGAAAGAGCGAGGTTAGGTTTTGGATGAGAGAAGGCGGAGGGAGGGAGAAAAAATGTTTCGCGACACTCTCGTGGCGAGAATCCTCGCGGTTACACAAGAGGAACTATTGAGGAGGGGTTGGACGTCGAATTCTCGGTCGAGCCCGCACGAGAGATCTTTTAATTTGAGGCCAAATTCCTCTCCCCAGCTCCCTCTGCTTCGAGGGTTAGGCAAAATCCTTGCGTTCGAGAGGGTGGGGGGGGGGGGGGAGACACAGCGCATCTCGACGATTTCGAGAGTCACATACCCATCTCCTATTCTCGAGGGTCGTTTTCGCCCCCCCCCCCGCCCACAGGTCCTTTACCAGTCGTTTTTCCACCCCTAAATTCTAGAAAACACCCTCCACTCGCAAACCGCATACTCGAAGCTCGTTTCTGCCACTCGACGAACGCTCTTCCTCGATTGTTTCTCCGTTCCTACCATCCGCGATAATTACGACACGTTCGCCTTCGTTGCGTTCGATTTTCGATTTTTATTTTTTATTTATCGATTTGTGTGACCGGTGTTTGTTTGTAGGCTTCTGAACTTGTCCAGTTTTTTAGTCCATGAACTTTAGGGTCCTATTGCGTCACTCGTGGTGCTTGCTACAATCTCGCCAATCCGCTGCGCGCGCAGCGCCTTTTCGCCTGCTCGCAAATTCCACCAATCCGTTAATAAAAATTTCCGCTCGATATTATTTTTGAAATATTTCCGGCGACAAGCTTGTTGCCGAACGATATTTCAAAAATAAAAAGCTTGCATTTGTTCTCAATGCCATCGTTCATTTGTCGGAACATTGCAACAGAACTAGCACCACATCTAGAGAAAAATCAGAACTAAAAAATGTGGACCAAACGCACTTCTAACGCTTCGTCCATAATCCTAAATATTTCGTGCTCAATCGGAAAACGATGTCGTTTAGATATATTCTTTATTCGTTTTTATTTTCTCAAAAAACTATACGAGAAAATAAAACAATATTTTATCATTCTATTTTTCTGTATAAGTAAAAATACCGGGAAACTAGACGAAGTGTAAACAATGGGAAGAATATGGTCACTTGACCACCTACCGGTAGCGCTACCCGGCCGTAGCGGCGAGAAAGAAAAGTTACCACTTATATCGAGTCGGGGGGTCAGTGTGTAAGTGCATGGTCAAAGTACAGCAGTGATTGTCTCTCAGTAGTCGGATTCCTTCGAAACATGCAAATTCGCCGAGGACGCGCGAGGAAACGCGACTCGGTGGAATAAGCGAGAGAAAATGACGAGTGACCTTTTACGTTCTCGCGTTTCCGTTCGGCGACTCTGTCGCAATCTCGCTCGATCTCATCTCCACTGAGACGAGAAGCGGAAAGTGCGCGAAGTGGGGGAAAAAAAACATGTCGGTTCGTTGGTTCGTGAAAATAACGGGGAATCACGTGACTCGATAGTTCGTACACGCGTCATATAAATTCCGTAATATTCCCGGGGGTACGAAATCTCGCTTGAATAATTATAAATTTAATGGCTCGTGCACGTGTCCGGAGTGTCCCGAAGGGTTATCCCGGAATGCATAAGTAAAGAGGCCCCTCTCGGTGTTCCAGCTTACGTGGATTCACCCACGTACGAAAACGCCCACCAAACCGGCAGGAAAACAAGATCTTTGACCCTCGCTCGCGACCGCCCGCTAAACTCAATCGACGCGACCAAACTTTTCGTGAGTTTTTCTCTTTTTTTTTCCGACGCCATTTTCTAACGCGGAAGTTTCTTTGTGCGCTCGAAGACGAATTACGCCACAGAGCATGCGCGCATCTAGCCCACGTGGTTGAGACTCACGTGACCTCGTCGGACATAATGCAGGGGAGGCAACACCGTTGCCCTGTATCGATATACAAGTATTCGATACGTATGAAATATTGGAAATTTATCACCGTATATTTCGAAACCCGTTCCGCCGATTTTTAACGACTCAATGAGCCATGCATTGATCAACGTGGAATTACATTAATATTGAATCTGAGTAAAGGATTAAATTGAAATGACGGAGAATGGGATTTAGAAAACAGAAATTGACGAGAACGTGCAAGCGCGAGTTGGAATAGGCACCACCTTTTTGCATCGAAAAAAATGCTTGGTTTAATCGAAATAAATTAAAATAAATTCGGTCCCTTCCGGTGCTAAAAATAAATCACCTGTCCCATTAGGATTTTTAACCTCAATTCTTGATTTAAAAAAAAACATGGCCGATTATGAGAACAAGGAGAAACGATGGGAAAATCGTTCCAAGGATGGCTAAATCCAGCGAGTCTGAATCGCGAGTGAAAAAGGGTTTTCGTTTTGGTATCGCGGATTCGGGACGCGATTCGAGACGGATCGACCCGTGTACATCTCAGAACGATACTAAGCGGAGAGGCGAAGCTCACGCGCGTTCGGGAATCGTGCGGAGAAGGGTGTCCCGGACAATGCGTGTCGTCCCACGGGAGACGCTTATCTGAAATTACAATGTTACCCCTCTGACAAACGCTTCACCAGCTGGTTCAAATTCTCGATCCCCGTTCTTTATTTTTTGTCTCTCTCTCTCGCTCTCGGTCTCTCCTCCCACACTTCTCTTCCTCCTTGTCCTCTCGTTTCTTTTCTTCCGCTCGACAGGTCCCTTCGTGTTAACAACACCTCCGCAACCCCCACCCCTGGCATCGCGACACGTGCGCACAAACTGATTATTACTTGGCTCCTCGCTTTGTCTTCGCACGATCATCGAATTTATCCTCGGGAAATTTATACCCCGAGGATAAATTTGTTAAATATACGTTCTCTTTTTTTGTTTTTTTTTTTTAACTTTTATTTTCTCGATTTTTTATTTATTTTTTAATTTTTTGATTTTTTATTTTTTGATTTATTTTTTAATTTTTTTCAAATTATCGACCATACGTTTCGCGACCTCTTGTTTTCCAAATTCGGAATTCCGACCGAATCAACGGGGGATGACGAAAACTCTTCGAGCCTCAATTTTTTATTTTGTCACGTTTGGGTTTGTTTTGATACTTATAGACGAGAATACGGGGCAATTTAAGAAATTGCTGAGTGGACAATTATTTTAGTTTTGTTTGGGTTTATTCTGTTTCGTTTGGGTTTATTTGGATTTGTTTGGGTTCGTTCGGGTTCGTTTTTTTTTTCGTTTGGGTTTGTCCGGTTTCGTCCGAGCACGTTTGGGTTTGTTTGGGTTTGTTCTGTGCCGTTTGAGTTGGTTTGGGTTCCTTTGGGTTCGTTCCGACTCGTACGAGTTCGTCTGAGCTTCTTTGGTTTCGTTTTCTCCTGTTCAACATTGCTTGCAAGTATTCTCAATTATAACGAAAAATAAATAAAAACGACACCACTCAGTGGTGTGATTTTCATCGTTGCGTCGTTATTCACATTTTCGCGGAGATAGGCGAAAAAAAAGAGGGAGGGTACTGGAGGCATCTCGGGGGTGTGGTCTCTTCCGGTTTCCTCTGAGCGGCGGGGGGGGGGGCGGGGGGGGGGTGCGGTGGGGGGGGTGGGGGGGGGGGGGGGGGGGGGGGGGGGGGGGGGTTGCAACGCGTTCCTCTCGCTTGAACGGAGCAACCCTCTCGTACTCTTCCGACGCCATCTTTTCTTTTTCAGCCCTCTCCCACCTTTTTTTTCTTCCCTCCTCCTCCTCCTCCTCCTCCTCCTCCTGCTTCAGCTCTTGGATTTTTTTATTTTATTTTCGGTTCGTTTGGTTTTTTTATTTTTTTTTATTATTTTTTTTTTTTTTTTTTTTTTCTTTTTTTTTTCGACGCGCTCGCTTTCGTGCGTATTTCCGCATAATCCGTCTGGTATCGTCGTCGTCATCGCGGACGAAAAAAAAGGAAGTGAAAGAAAAAAAAAAAAAAACATCGCGCGTCCTCGAAGCTCCGAGTGAATATATTTTGTTTTGTTTTCTTTTTTTTTTTTTTCTTTTTGGGCGCAGTCTCTCGTCTCTTCCGTTTATATTCGATTTACGAAACGAGTTGAACGAAAAAAAAAAAAACAACACTTTTACAATCCTGCACGGAAAATTGTAAATTCTTATTTTTTTTATCTTTTATTTTTTTATCGTTTTCCAAGCGATCTTTCCAGTCGCAAACTCGAAGACATTTAATTCAGAAAATTGCGTTTCGCCTTGGCGAGAAATCGCGACGAACAAACGAGCAATTTAATTTCACGTTCGTTAGCGTATTATTTTTTTTATTTATTTATTTTTTTGTCGTGTCTTTTTTTCTTCTTCTTCTTTAACGCGCTTTCGCGTTGTTTCGTGGCCGAGCCGAAAAGCGCAAGAAAACGAAGTAGGAAAAAAAACGACGATGAAGAAAGTGGCGCGAAGTGAGATGGGGGGGGGGGGCTGAAGAAAGCGACGAAAAGACGGACGAAAAAACGTTCCCTCGGGGATGACGCTCGAGCACTTATTTATATTCCTTCGATTTCCAATTATTCGGGAGTTGGGGTAGGCGAGAGAAGGGTCCGCGAAGAGAAGACGGGAAAGAGAAAAATAAAAAGAAAAAAGGTACTCGACGCGCTGGAAGAGTACGCGGGGCGAGAGGAAGGGCGGGTAGGGGGGGGGGCGAAGGATAGAGGAAAAGAAGAAGACGCGCGGTTGAGAAAGGAGCGTGTGCGTGATCGAGATTCATCACGCGTGCGCGCTCTCCTCTTCTCATCGCATGTCCTGTCGCACTTTCGTTCGCGCGACCCTTATATTCTCTCTTGTTCGTCCTCCGTTTCACGCCTCTGCGGTGTACGTGCTTGTTTTTCTTTTTTTTATTATTTGTTTCGATACCTTTGCAATAATATTGCCGCGAAACGAGAGGAGACACAATTTTTGTTCGTCATTAGAGCCTTCTCTCTCTCTCTCTCTGTCTGTCTGTCTCTCTCTCTTGTTCGTTGGTCGTATTAATTTCCAACACGCCGGGGATTTTATGCAAACAGGGATGTCGAATCGAGACAATGATGATCGTTGTGACGATGATGATGATTATGACGATAGTGATGACGATGATAATGAGGATTATGATGACAGTGATGATGATGAAATGTAAGGATGATGATGACGATGATGATGATTATGGTGATAGTGATGATAAAATACGATGACGATGATGATGATGATAATAAAAATGATGATGATGATGATGATGATGATGATGATGATGATGATGATGATAATAATAAAAATGATGATGATGATGATGATGACGATGATGATGATGATAATGATGATGATGACGATGATAATGATGACGGTGATGATGATGATGACGATGATGATGATAATGATGATGATGACGATGATAATGATGACGGTGATGATGATGATGACGATGATGATGATAATGATGATGATGATAATGATGATAATGATAATGATGATAATGATGACGATGACGATGATGATGATAATGATGATGGTGATAATGATGATGATGATGATAATGATAATGATGATAATGATGACGATGATAATGATGATAATGATGACGATGATGATGATAATGATGATAATGATAATGATGATAATGATGACGATGACAATGATAATGATGATAATGATGACGATGATGATGATAATGATAATGATGATAATGATGATTATGATTATGATTATGATGATGACGTCAATGTTGGTGACAATGCCGATAATGATAAGAATGACGATGATGATAATGATGATGACGACGATGATTATGATGAGGATGACGATTATTATTATTATTATTATTATCATAAGGAAACGATGATGATAACAATCGCAGCGACGATGATACCGATTACACCGACGAAGATGATACCCCAAAGCCAACGAATCATCGACCTCTCGCGACTCGTAAATCCCAACGCAAATTATAACTTTCACCACTAGCCTGCGTTTTATTTCAATTTCGCAAAACCGTATGAAATGACGAACGATACGACGTCTGCAAAAGTTTGCATTCGAACGATGAGTCTTGACACTTCCTCGTCTCAAGGTTTTTCGCAATGCCGCGAATAAAGCCGCGCCGCTGAATCGGAAGGGAAAAAGTGGATACGCGTATAAAGAGAGAGAGAGAGAGAGAGAGAGAGTTGAACGAGGAAAAAGCTCGAATAGCGCCGAGTGAAGTAGAAGCCCCGGGCCCACTCGTGGACGCGCAAATGAGGTGGAAAAGATAAAGCCGCGAGCTCGAGATGAGGCCTAGCGATCATTAACATTGCGCGTCCGCGAGCTTTTCGAGGAGAGTTTTCTCTACCCCCTCCACATCCCTCTTTACCCCCTCCCGTTATCTCCTCTCTCGCAGCTCGTTTCGAACGATGCATCGCGCAAAACTCTCGCCGCCATCTTGTCCGGTTTTTTTTTCGGTTTTTTTTTTTTTTTTTTTTTTTTTTTCTGTTTTTTTTTC
>JAPYZI010006047.1:0-12630 GCA_030523105.1 Ophioninae sp. A BG-2022a | reverse complement strand
GCCCCCCCCCCCCCCTCCATTCACCGCCCGCCTCCTTCAACTATATTTATATTCCGTCTCTTTCCCTCGTTCAACAAGCCGAATCCGAGCAAGATTTCGAGCTCGATCACACGAGTCACTTTGTCAACTGAAACTGCTCCGGGGCTTCGCGTTTCTACCTTTCGATGGAACTAATAACTGGACTGTCGATTTCGCACATTTTTTTTCGGATTCTACGACCAAAGAGTGCCAATGGGACCGTCCGATCGTTTTTCCCTCGAATATCTCGGTGAGGGCCACCCTGATGGTATTTAGCAATCGCCCTTTCAAAATCTCGATAAATAACGGTAATTTATTTATTTATTTATTTTTGTTGGTTGCTTTCTTTTAAAAGGGAATTTTTGGTAGTTGATTCATTTTTTATTATTACTTTGGATTTATCTTATTCAGAGGTATATTGTTGTTGGAATAATAAGGAAATTTATTGTAAATTGAAAATTTTAATGAATAACGTTATTTTTGATTGAATAATAATATTTAATTTTAATTAAATATCAATGTAATTATATATATTTATTTTTCTTGTTATGATAATTAGTCTTGGTAAAAAAAACGTAAAAAAAGCCTCGATAGTTTTTCGAAATTTGGGAAAATGCACTTTTTTTTTACAATGAGGATAAGATAGAGAGAGAGAGAGAGAGAGAAAACTTTGAAAAAACAACGGGAAGAAATGAAAGAAGAAATTAAATATATGTAGTGAAAAATAGATAATAATAAATTAATTATTTGAATGATTTTGTATTAAAAATCACTTCAATTCTCGATTGTTTGAATGATTAAAATAATTTATATGTTACTTTTTCGTTTTTACTAAATATATTTTATTTCTTTATTTTAAATGAACATTCTTAACTCTATACAGTCCTAAAAATTTGTGACTGTAAATTTTTAATAGCTATAAAAATTGTAAAATTTGATATTACAATTATTTTATTGTTTACATATTATTTATGAAATATTTATTATTAATAACTATATTATTTAGCTTTTAAAACCGTAATACACAAAATAAGAAATAACGTTGGAAAAAGGTTAAAGAAATATGAAAAAATAACGTTGTTTAAATATTTTTGATATTTTTGGTGTTGATTAAAATGATTGATCGGAAGTAAGAAGCGAATGGTGAAAAGTGGCAGCGAATGGACGATCAATCGCCGTGGGAGCATGGGAAAAGTTGTGAAAAGGTAGATTCGGAGTTGGAAGAAGCTCCGCTGCAATAACCTCCATTGTTGTCGAGGGAGCAAGTAGTTTCCGATATCAGCCGATAAATTCAAATAGCCGGAGTAGCCTCGCTCGCTCTGTCTTTCTTTAGCTCTTTGCACACGTGTGCACTCGACGACAGAAAATCGTTAAGGGTGCCGGAGAACCGTTGGGTAGAGGGGGGGGGGGAGGTTATACGCGAAAGATGGTCGAAGGGATCCAGAGATTCAAAAAGTAATCCAATACTAAATTTCGATCAGCCAACCCAAACAAATTCTTCGGGGACTCCCTAGATCCATGAATATTCGTATAGGAATTCGTTGACAAGTCCGAGTGATTTTTTTTTGTATTTATTTTATTGATTTCATTTTCGAAAAATTAATTTGTCAAATTTTAAATCGCATTTTTTGAATTCGGAAAAATTGGTTTTTTTGAGTCTGGCAGAATTTCCAACGATTTTTAAAGTTTAAGAATTTCTCTATTGATTTCGGTTTCGAAAAATTAATTTGTTAGTTTTTAAAATGTATTTTTGATATATCGAAAAATTGAATTTTACGAGCCTGGCAGAATTTCCAACGATTTTTTAAAATAAAAGAATTTCGGATTTAAAGTAAAGAATTTCTCTATTGATTTCGTTTTCGCAAAATGAATTTGTTAGTTTTTAAAATGTATTTTTGATATATCGAAAAATTGAATTTTACGAGCCTGGCAGAATTTCCAACGATTTTTTTAAAATAAAAGAATTTCGGATTTAAATGAAAGAATTTCTCTATTGATTTCGTGTTCGAAAAATGAATTTGTTAGTTTTTAAATCGTATTTTTGAAATATGAAAAAATAGTATTTTACGAACCCTGGCAGAATTTCCAATAATTTTATCAAATTATAGAATTTCGTTATTGCTTTCGATTACGAAAAATGAATTTGTTAGTTTTCAAATCGTATTTTTGAAATATGAAAAAATAGGATTGTACGAATCCTGGCAGAATTTCCAATAATTTGATCAAATTATAGAATTTCCTTATTGATTTCGATTACGAAGATAGAATTTCTTAGTTTAAAAATCGTATTTTTTGGGATATAAATACGAAAATTCGAACGAAATCCGATATAAAAAGATGACGTAATTTGGATATCCAATTCCATTGGATCCCTATCAGCAACCAGGGCCAAGCTTCCGTATCCAATTCGATCTCCGCGAAAATCACGGATGATCAACGGAACGAAAAAAAAAGGGGGAAAATAAAAAAGGAAGAGCAATCGAAAGAGGGACGAAGACGAGTTTCGGTTGGCGACGGATCCAAGCTTCGACACACTCGAGGGGGTTTCTCTTCCAAGTGGAAAGAGCCAATGCGGAGCGGACACTCGTGTTGCAGCCCGCTGCGGCTGGCGTCAAACTTGGCTGCACCCGGAGCCCAAGTTGACGTTGATAAAGGGCCTTGTCGGTTGGAGTACTGGTATCTCTGATTGTACGCGCCAACGCTCAGCTTCCGTTATTCCCAACGTACGTCTCGACCTATCTGCCTATTCATATCGTTGCACCAATGTGCCACCGATGCGCCAACCGTTGGATCGACCACCTCTCGCTTCTGGAATTATCAGGAGAAACGTGTCTCTCCAAAATTAATAGCGTTCCTCTCGATCTTTTTCTTTAAATTCCAACCCCTTAAGCCGTCTTTTTATCAATTATGAAATATGGCTTTTTGAATTTAAAAAACCGTCTATGTAAATTCGGAATTCAACATCTTTTAAATATAATTCCTATGAATTTAATTGAATTGAAGTCTTGTGAATTTAATGAATTTTTCTTGTAAATTTAACTAAGGTTGATTCAATCGTTGTAAATTGAATTTTTATAAATTCAATTTCTTTTAGTTAAGTTACTTTGAATTCTATGCCTATTATTTCAATTATTACGAAGTCAATTCTCGTAACTGCAATTCTCATAAATTTAAATCTTGTTAATTAAATCACCATAAATTCAATTCTCCTAAATTGATTTTCTCTACAATTAATTTCTACAAGTTCAATTCCTATACATTCAAATCATGTTAATTCAATTACTTTTATTTAAGTTCTATAAATTCAATTTCTATAAATACAAAATTCCAGAATTCAAATCCTTTTATTTCAATTCCTTTTATCTGAGCTCTATAAATTCAATTTCCGTAAATACGAAATTCCAGAATTCAAATCCTGTAATATAAATTCCTTAAAGTTAAGTTCTAATAAATTCTACGCCTGTAATTTCAATTCTCCTAAATTCAATACAAATAAATGAATTTCCTCAAAATATAATTTCTCCAAGTTCAATTCTTATAAATTCAAATCCTGTATTTTCAATTCAACCAAATTACTTGTCTATTAATTCAATTATTCAATTATTATGAATGAATCCTGGTTCAATCAAATCCTTATCTATTCAATTCCTACGAGTACGCAATTCCGGAATTTGGCTTACCGTAAAAGTTAATTGAACGGTTTCGTACCTATGATTTTTTGAATGACGATGAGTTCGAGAAGTGATAAGATGAGGGTCAAGCCAGAAAATAATAAAAAGTTGATTTCGTCTGATGCCCCGAAAGCCCCCCCCCCCCCCCCCCCGCACTCCTCGACTCTCTGCTCGTACATCACGACACGTTGTGCTGCACCCAAGTGGTGTTCTCGCTGAGACACAGCCATAGATGTACATACGGGCAAATTCGGAGCAGTACCGACCAACTTTGCCGAAAGTTTTGCGGCGTGCCTGGGTATTCAGACAGTTTGCGGTCGAGACCAGGAGTGGGGGGGGGAACCGGTGTACAATGATGAGCCGGGGACGCCGATGTACCACGCGGGAAACTTCGCTACCAGCGTACCTTCCCCAACGTCTTCCCGTAACTCGTATTATTTTTCATAAATTATCGTTAGATTCGACGATAACGCCAGGCACCCTGTCATTTTTTTTTACACTCTCAAAGTTACAGCTATTAAATAAATCATTAATTTTTAAGAAATCGGACAGATTTTTGGAGATTTTTTTAAAATTATTTATACGAGAGGCGTCACGGACGTACAGTGACAAAATTTCTTATTTGTTTTGATGATACTTTTATGTATATATACATAATTAATAATAAATATTTATTACTTGTATTTTATAAATAATATTTTTTTAATATATTGGTTATAAAGTATTTATTATCATGATTATTATTATTATTATTATTATGTTCACATTGCTTTCACTATTCTCTTCAGTTGTTGTTATTATTATTATTATTGTATATTAAATTAATGTAAGATATTATTGGTTTCGTTGGTTTTCCGAAAATATTGAATTTTAGGGTTTTACAAGAATTTTGAATATTTTGGGTTCAAAAAAATATCAAATTTTGGTATTTCCAAAAAAATTTCAGATATTGTGGTATCCCAAAATATTATATTTTCGAATTTTGAATATTTTGGGTGTCCAAAAAATATAATATTTTAGTATTTTACCAACATATCGTATATTTTGGGTTCACAAACATATTAAATTTTGAAAGTTTACAAGAATGTGGAATATTTTGGGTTTCCAAAAATCTTAAATTTTAGTATTATACCAAAATTTCGAATATTTTTGGCTCCCAAAAATATTAAATCTTTTTGTTTTTACTAGAAATTTAAATCGGCTTCTTCGTATTTTTTTTACTGGACCCGTTGAATGTTGTTTTCGAAAGTCATGGCTTGACTGAAACGCTTCGAAGTTTTCTCATGGCAAAAATTTTGTTCACGTATTTGTATTTGCAAAAATTTGTTTCGATATCTTTGGCGTTATCGAAACCTTCAATGTCGAAAAACATTCCAAGGTTTGACGGTTATCTCGATTGTTTGGTGGAAAAAAATAAAATTATATTTCTGGCCGGAGCGTGCACGTGGAAAATCAGAGGGACGACTCGGGGGAGACAATCCAGCCTCGTAAGCAGGATAAAGCGGCAATAACGAAAGGGCGCTTTGCGGCGTACATAGCACCGATTACTCATACACGTCCCTTCACCTACGCGAGGTGAGAATCTAATTTTTTTTCCGCTACCTTCTCCCGACATTTTTTTTCATTTGGTGAATCGGGGATCGGGCACTCGCTACCCCATAAACAAGGAAGTGAAAAAGCGAATTTTCGTTTTTCTTCGAGCAACCAATAAAATAGTAAAATTATTTAAATAAACTAAAAATGTCTTTTTTTTTTGGATAAAAACATTACGAACATGAATATTCACTGCAATAACTAAACCCAACAAAAAAAAAAAAGAAATCAAAATTGAATAATTAATTCTTACAAATTATAAATTCAAATACATCGCAAAATTGAAATTAGCGTTTGAAATAAAAAATAAATAAAATAATTATTAGCCCTCCGTATATTCCCAATTTTCAGGTGCGAATTTTGATTAAAAAGCCTATTAAAAAAATATTCGTTCGTTTGATCATTTTCAAAATTTCATTTAAAAAAATGATAAATAATGTATCCTCGTTTCATCTTTCAAAACCTCATTCGTATCGTTTAAAAATTTTTATCTGATTTTCATTGATTCGTTGTTGTTTCACGACTAAGCGGTCACCGCTCCGAGTATTGAGCTCAGCCACCCAGAAGGCACTGTAGGTCATTCCGAATATATTTTCTCGAACGTTTTTTTCCTCTCCAGGATATTCCTTCATTTTCTTTGCCATCTGGAGAATTACGTATATCGATATATAGATGGGTCGATCTCTATACATGTACATCGGATACGTAAGAGCTCCTCGCATTCTCGAGATTGAAAATTCTTAGGGGTTCCAAAGGAATCGGAAGAGAGAGAGAGAGAGAAGAAGGAGGTGGAGGGGGGGGGGGAGATAGAGATAGAGAAGGAGAAGCGTGGGGGGAAGAGAAGGAATGAGAATAAAGACGGAAGTAGATCCGGCAGTGGCAGGTCAGACCACGAGAGTTTCGCCAGGGCAAACAAGCTCGTGGCCGGTCTGCGATTCCGCATCGGATTCGATTCGCCTCGATATTGCGCTCGGCATGTTTTACCGAAGGAAAAGGATCGCTCCAGAAATCTTTTTTCGGAAAAAAAATTAGCAACTGGGATTCGTGAGAAATCGCGAGTTCGAGAATCGACGTTTTTTTTTCCTGGATTTTGGGGAAAAAATTGAATGAGGAGCTAATTGATTTATCTAAATAACGCCATCTTTCGAATCTCTCGTGTTTGTTCGAGAACTAAGAATATCCAAGTACACACCGGTGGAAAAGTAATTTTTTCATACTTTTTTGTTCACTTTTTAAACTCAAAAACAAAAAACATTGATAAATTGTATTTTTTTTTTTAAGGAAACGTCTGAAAATCGTGATTTTCACGATTTTTTGTTTTTTAATGTTGTAGCAAACTAATCGATCTAGTTTTCTTTTTTTAAATAAAGACATCCGTGCCGAATGCAAAATGATTTTTTTTACGTTCAATTATTTAGTATATAATAATTGAATAAATTGTTGAAATTACGACTTTTCTGCAGATTAAGAATCATTCTGAATTTTTTGTTCCACATCAAAATTGCCGTCGCAATCGTGGACATTTTACAGGACTTTTTTTTTTACAGTTTCATTTCAACAATTTATTTAATTATTATATACTAAATAAATGAGCATAAAAAAATCATTTTGTATTCGACACGAATGTATTTATTTATAAAAAAAAAACCAGACCGATTAGTATGTTACAACATGAAAAAAAAAATCGCGAAAATCAGTGATTTTTCGAAGGGTCACACTGAGATCGTTCCTTATAAAAAAAAACACACACACAATTTTTAAATATTTTTTGTTTTTGCGTTTGAAAAGTGAAAGAAAATGATGGAAAAATAACTTTTCCATCGGTGTGTATTTGAATTTTCTTAACCCAAACAAACCCAAACTAACACGCGAGATTCGGAAGATGGCGTTATTTAGGTGAATCAATTAGCTCTTCATTTGTTTTTTTTTCGGAAAACGAAGGGACGTGGGCTAAAGTGTAGATAGGGTGCATGATAGAAGAGATTACGTTGATACCCCCCCCCCCTCGTTTCTTCTTCACCCCTCAAATCCCAACGCGAGACCAAAGTGAACGAGCAAACGCGAGGCCGTAAAAGATATCGAGTGATTAATCGTCGTGATTAATTGGAGGCGTAACCCGGGTCAGACGGAGCTTTGCCAAAAGCGGAGTGAAGTAAAACGATGCGTCGAATTGAAAGTGACCGGGCGCATGTGCGAGCCTGTAACACGGAAAATACGTAACGCTTGCGAAACGAATGGGACTACACGTTTCCTCGTTTCATAAGGGAGATACTCTTCGTATTACGTTTACGAGAATTCCGGACTTCCGGCGTTGAAAAATTCGTTTTTCTCGTGGTTAATTAAATTTTTATTTGGACGTTGAGCCAGGGTTTTTGAAAAATAGAACGATGATTTTTGATTTTCGTTTCCGGACATTGACGAAAAAAGAAAACGAATATTCGATTTGTTTCCGTTGCAAACTTGTTACTTTAAAAACATCGAAATAAATTTAAATTATTTTACTTTGAAAACTTTAAAAATAGTGTTTACTTCAAAAAATAAACAAAATAAATATTCCTGAAAAAAAAAAAAAACAAATATTCGATTTGTTTCTATAAAAAGTTTTTCCTATAAAAACTTTAAAAATAAACAAAATAGATATCGACGAAAAAAAAAAAAAAAACAAATATTCGTCGAGAAAAATAAACAGTCCCATCATTTATTTAACCAATCTTGTATTAACCGCTGATGCATTTTTCCAACCCAAAAAAGGCTCTCGAAGTGTTATCACGTGTTTGATACAAGAAAAGTGAGAGGGAGAGAAAGAAATAGAGTGCAATCAAACGATGAGGAAATTGAGGGGGAGGGGGCGCGTTCTGCGAGAAAACTGCTCGTCAGTTGTAAAGGGACCGGACCAACGTAAGTGCAATGTCGAGTGCAAAGTTACCGAGATCGTACGTGTGGCCAGTTCGAACGGAAGTTTTTCCTGTCGAAATGTAACTTCCGGAAAGTACGGGGCTTTCGAGATATCGCTGCCAAGAGGGAAACCCGGATAGATTTGAAAAAGTGAGAAACGGGTGGCACTTCGATTATTTCGTGTGTAATATACATGGGGGGGGGGGGGGGCACGCCATCACCGGATGATCCAAATCGGCGTAGCAAAGTTGTTGCAAATAGTAAAAATACAATATTTGTACTTTCATCATTGGTACAGAGTATTAAAAAAAAATTATTGCTGTTTTGAAAAATGAAAAATTTCAATTTTGATAACAATGATTATTATTATTATTTGTCTAAATGTATTCATTTATCAAAGACTAGCAAATTATTGATAAATTATTCGTATTGATTAAATTTTTAATAATACATTTTGAAAAAATTACTTACTATTGTTTTACCAAGTCCTCAATTTTAGTCGTCCTTGAAATATTTGAATTTTCAAGAATTTTTGTGATTTTTTAACACCCATTCAGCGGTGCCTTAAAGTTCCTTAAAAAATAATCCTTTTCTTGGAAAGATCCATCGATAGATTTCAAAAATTATCGAACATCAGGCTAATATTATCCGAAAATATTATTGAAACTTTAAAATTCAAAGAAAATGAAAAAAATACGTGGTCAGATATTCTCTCTTTGTTCTGATATCCCCTTAATGGCATGAAGAACATTACCACGTGACAAACGAGTGCGAGAAAGATAGTCGAAACTTGAAACCGCGATTTCTCAAGAATGAAACGTGTTCGTCCAAAATTACGACCGAGGGTCCGTCTGTGCCATCGTCTTGAACGCGCACAACAAATTTCATACAAATTGGTTAAGCGGTTCGAGAGATAAGTGGTTTTTAAATTTCGAAGTGGACGGAGGCGTGTTCTCGGTTTCTCGTCGTGATTTCTCAAGGATTAAACATTTTTATGAAATACGGGGAGTACGAGGCCCTCGGTGCCATCGTCTTGAATGCACACAACAAATTTCATACAAATTGGTTCAACCGTTCAAGAGAACAGTGGTTTCAAAATTTCGAAGTGGACGGAGCGTCAATATTTATTCAACGATTAATTCCAGATCAGCTGATGGTAGAATTTGGATTGTTTGGGTTCGTTTGGTTCGATCCAAGCGTTTGCAGAAATTTCGGGCAAACATTATCCTCGTTCAGGCTTGAGTGATATCAATGATTGATCATTCAGACGTCGTGGTTGCACAAAGTCGTGACACAGTTTCGAAAATGTGTCTCACGAGCGCTAGTCTTCCAGAAGCATTATTATCCTTCGGTGCAGCTGTCTCTCCTCGAGCCGGAGATCCATTCTGTTCCCTTTCCGTATACATGTATTCCTTCGTCCTTGATTTCCATTATCCTGTCAGACAACAAACCTCCCCGAAGCATGGAGCTAGTCGTATTAGGTATGGCCTAAGCGCTGCAGGGATCAGGCTAGAATTACGATTAAGCTGGGGACTCTGAATGCCGAGTAGGATGTACGGGGGGGTTGAAAAGGGAAAGGGGAGCAATGGGGGGGGGGGGGGGGCAGCGACGAAGACCCGGAATTTAATCGAATAGGGAGAGAAATCCGGCGAGTCCTGTCATTCACGGGCAATGTAATAATTGTGGCGCCCTCCTTCAACCATATTTACGTTTGAATGGGTTGGGTCTACTTTCCGAAAAAAGTATGTTTTGTTGTTGTTTTTTTTATTGTTATTTTTATTATTGATTTATTCCTCACCGGTACGCGCTGTTGGTGCTTTTATCTGTTTTCCTTTTTTGCCCCTTTTCAAATTTGGGTGAAAAAAAAATGACGGTTTTTTCTTGTGGAAAAAGTTTTCCATTTTTTTTTGTTGGTGAATATTTGGAAGTGTAAGTACTGTCGGAATCGAGCGGATTTTTTGTGTTTGTTTGGGTTCGTTTGTTTCTTTCGTTTCCTGCTTTTTTTTTTTAGCGGAAATTGCACTTCTGAATATTCACCAAAAAGTTTGCATTTTCTTTTGTTGTAAAAATAGGTTTCCATTTTTTGTTGTAAATAGTTTGCCATTTTTTGATAAGTAAAAATTTGTTGAAAGTGCGAAAATAAAATAAAAATCAACGAATGCTAAACGAATATTTTCCTCGTTGGGAAAAATCGTTTTCGAAACCCAAACAAATATTTTTCGTTCGTATAAAAAAAGCTCGATTATTCCGTATGCGAGAACTAAAAATATTTTTGAGTTTTTTCGGGTTTACTTAGTTATCTCGGGTGAAAAAATATCGTTTCGGAGGGCCAAACAAATATTTTTCGTTCGTATCGAAAATCCTGATTTTCCTGAGTTGACGAACGCGAAGAGATTGTTTTTTTTTTTTTTTTTTCGGATGGGAAGATACTTTACCAATCCTCAAACAAACTGAAAGCAAATATTTTCACGTTCGCGGAACGTTTGATTTTCCTAAATTCACGAAAGGGGAAAAAAGTGTTTTTCCCGGGTGGGAAAGGAGGACCGGTCTTATCTGGAGTGTCCAGAGACCTTCGTGAGACCTTCTTCAAACACGACATTTTTTTTTTTTTATCAACGCCCAGACTTTTCGTCCACTTTTCGAATCAGCTTGGAGGAGAAATTTTTTTTTTTTTTTTGTTGGCAATTCTTCAATGAAAAAAGGTTCGAACGAATTGTAAAGAAAGAGAGAGAGAGAGAGAGAGAGAGGGGGGGGGGAGAGGGAAAGCGAAGGAGTTGGATTATTGATCGGAAGAGATGAAATCTTTGAGTTGGCAAATAGAAAATTACTTGGGGGTTTTCTATCCCGGACTCGCGTTCCTTTCCTCATTCAAAATGTACTCGAGAGTCCGGACGCTTTCGATCCGTCTGGAAATACGGTTTGGTACACTTGTATATTGCGGTGAACACTTCGCGGAGTGGGCTCGCTCATACATCGATAAGACTGGGGAGCTTGCACGGGGATAACGATCCTGCGTTGAATTAATGACGATTTCTCCTAATGACCGTGTGTAATTAGAGCCACCGGTTTCCCAATGATGAAGTCTAGTGCCGTATTATTGGGGAAACTGCGAGCTGAATTTAGATGCTGGATAATTATTAGTAGCAGCTGTAGGTGTGGGGATTATTATTATCATCGTCATCGTCGTCGTGATCGTCGTTATTTTTGTTTGTAATATTTCATTAGACGAAGAGGAGTGGTATTATTATTGTCAATATTATAATTATCGTAGTTGTGACCGTCATTTTTATTTTTGGTATTTTATAAGTAGAAGTGGAGCTGTAGAGGTGTTAATACGATTATCATCGTTATTATTGTTATCATCATTTTTATGATTGTTATCGTCATCGTTATCGTTATAGTTATCGTCAACGTCATCGTTATCATTATCATCATCATTGTTATCGTCATCGTCATCGTTATCGTTATCGTCATCGTTATCGTTATCGTCATCGTTATCGTTATCGTTATTGCTATTGTTATCGTCATCGTCATCGTTATCGTTATCGTTATCGTCATCGTTATCGTTATCGTCAACGTCATCGTTATCATCATCATTGTTATCGTCATCGTCATCGTTATCGTTATCGTCATCGTTATCGTTATCGTTATTGCCATTGTTATCGTCATCGTCATCGTCATCGTCAACGTCATCGTTATCATTATCATCATCATTGTTATCGTCATCGTCATCGTTATCGTTATCGTTATCGTTATTGCCATTGTTATCGTCATCGTCATCGTTATCGTTATCGTTATCGTTATCGCCATCGTTATCGTTATCGTTATCGTTATCGTTATCATCATCGTCATTGTCATTATTATCGTCACTTTTATTTATAGTAATTCATTAATAGAAATGGACCTGCATCGGAATAATAATAATAATAAATTATCATCATTATCGTCATCGTTATCATCAACCTGAACTTTATCTTCATTGTCATCATTGTTATCATCGTTATGGTCATCGATATCATCATCTCCATCATCATTGTCTTTATTATTATTATTACTTTTATTATTACATTATTACCTTCGATTTTATCGTTTCGGGCAATGCATTTCCTCGCTTTGCTTGCTGTTTTTATTATTATTACAATGCGATGGAATCTACCCATCCGTTCCTTCCATCAACGGTATATCGTTGAATGCCATATTTGGAGAACGGGTGAAATTTCGTATAAACGTAGAAGCAAAAAAAGAAAAACTGGGCACGTTTGCCTCGGTTTGCCATGAAATTGTGCATTCTTGCGAAAAAGTTTGGCACATCGGAGCGAGGACGTACGGAAGAACGGGAAAAATAACGCTCGGGATGAGTATCTCAGACGTGTATTCCAGAAGGATGGTGCCGTACCCCCCCCTCCTCCCACTCCGCTGCCCCAAGTTTTGTTCTCTGGCGCCTTTTTTTTTT
>JAPYZI010006045.1:0-10364 GCA_030523105.1 Ophioninae sp. A BG-2022a | reverse complement strand
ACGAAATTTGAAGGTCGTAGAGTGAGCTTCTTACATACTATAGAGATTCAATGGGTGTGTTTGGACAAGGTTTTTCCTTAACTTAAATAATGACGTTAGATTCATACTGATATCTCGTATAGTTTTCCCGGAAAGTATATACTACTTATATGTATGTGAGTATCGGTTAACACGCGTACATATGCGTGTGTGTTTTCGTCGCGACGAAACTACGCGCGTCTTTTCTCCATGCTGTGCTCGTAACGAATCCGTCATTCCCTTAGCAAAAAAAATCCATCATAAACAAAATCAGCTTGGTGATCGATAAATTTCTCGTTCCAGTGTATTAGTTTATCTAAAAGCTTAGGTGGACGATTCGTCAATTGAGATGACATTGTTAAGTAGAACTGTCCTGATAAGACAGATAATAAATTCTCGATCTAAGCATCCGAAAACCAAATCGAGATTCGCAATTTGGTCTTCAAAGCCCATTCCTTCGAAGAGTCCATTCCTTCCAGAACTTAACTGCTCAGATGAATTTCCAGATATGACATCAGTGACACGTGATCCATCAATTACGATAGAAAGAATTCTCCGGTTCACAATTACCACGAAATACATCAAACTATAATAAAAAAAAAAAAAAAAAAGAATATTCGATACCAAAAAGTAAACAAAACCATGATAAGAGGGCGTATACGAAGAATGACTAATATGCATAAAAAGAACGACGAAACGTAATTAAAAAAAAAAAGGAGGACTGGAGGTAAAGAGGGAAAGGAAAGACGACGGTGATTACACAGAGTTGACAGTGACCCAGTGAGAAGAGGCATCACGTAACTACACCCTGTTGAGCCCATATAAGCGGGAAGGTCACGCCGCAAGGTATTACCGCCAAGTCAAGGGAAGAGCGAGAGGGGACGACGAAAAAAAAAATAGGGGTTGAATGCGGAGTCGAGAGGAGTCGATGGGGCGCATCACGAAAGGGAGTAGAGAACAAGAGTGAGAGGAGAAGCGTGACGGGGAAAGAGAGAGAGAGAGAGAGAAAGACAACCATCAGGCAGGTAAATAACGATGGAAACGAAGGGAGAGCTGAGGGAAGTCAACCCCCGCCTCCTACTGAAGGTATCGAAGTTTTACGCTGTGAAAATGGCGCGGGCGGAATATCCGAGACCCAACGGAGCAGGCTGGCTCGTATCGATGACAGTGAATGGCGCGAGGGTAAAGAGGACCCGGTGCAGCACGAGGGAAGCAAAAAAAAAAAAAATGAACAGCCCGTAACTGGAACGGAGAAAATAGATGGAGCTTTACGGTGCGAGTCTTACTCCCAAGGGGTTTTAAGGGGACGCGAAAAAAAAAGTGCAGAGTAATGGAAACGTAGCGCGGATTTCAGATGGACACGAGGGCGAAAAAAATGCAGAGACAGCGAAGAAATAATGGAGAGGATGAAGGGGGTGGGCTCCTAGATTCCTAGAGTCCTGAGGAAACTTCGATTCGAGAGCTTCCACGAAATAAGGGAAAAGTGAAGCAGTTTCAGGGAGCCGAACAGTCTAGGGACAGGAAAGAGGAATATTGATTAAATTGACAATCCTGGTTGTCCATTTTTTATTGGAATCTTGAAGGTACTTTTTTGTTTGTTTTTTTTTTTTTTTTTTTTTTTTTTCGTAATAAGATTTTGTCATAAAAGCGTAACGCTGGAACTGGATGACGTCAACTTTCGCCAATTCGAAAGGGAATAACATCTGTAATTCTTTGCTGATGGAATATGAATTTTTTTTGAAGTTTTATTATGAATTTCTACTTCGAAAAATCTAGGGAATTATTCATACGAGAAAATCTTTATTAGAAGCAAATTGTATTGCACAATTTGATTTAACGAAAATGAATTTTTTCCGCATGTTCTCAATATACGTTGACATTATCCGGCATTTTGTATATTTAGTTTGTGTTTCGGTGTACTCGTCAATTTTTTGCTATCCAAAACATCAATGCACGTGCTCACACGTAATTGCTCGGTCGTGATAGTTATTGGCGAAAAAACAACACCGTAATCATGTCTCATCCACCGTATTTACCAGACTTGGCCCGACGTTTTTTCTCTTCCCAAAAGTTAAAAGAGCGATGAAAGGAGATTCGCTATAATTGGGGAGATAAAGACCGGATCGCTGGGAGAGTTCGAGGCCATACCAAGAAGCGCCTATCAGAAGTGCTTCGGGAATTGGAAAAAGCGTTGGCACAAGTGTACAGTGTCTGATGGGGGGATTATTTCGATTGGGACCAAGTAGATGTTAATGAACTAACAAATGTTTTTCGAGAGAAACAAAAAGTCACCTTATTTTTTTAACAAACCTCCAATATACACATATATGCATCTATATGTACACACACACATATATATGCTAATTTGAGCTTGTATGACCTAATTATGGGCGTTCTAGCAGTGTCCATAGTACTTGCGGAGCATATCCTCGCTCTCTTCGCGTCTCACACCTCCAGGTATAGAGGGCATTATTGCCTCGCAGTTATACACCGTAGCATGTAACGTCACCCGATCTCACCCTTGGCCACCCCGTGCACGTCGTCGAACCCGCAATCTATGTCCAGGTCGACCACTCCGAGCTCTCCATCTCGCTTTCCCTCTCTCTCTCTCTCTCTCTATCTCTATCTTTCTCGCGGTCTCTCTTGGTCCAACCAACCGTACATACCCGCACCGATAAAGCTACGTCATATGTGCCGATATAACGCTTCGTACAGTTATATTATGCACCTATAGACAGCGAGAGTCCAAAGCCTGAGTCGAGTCGTGGAGAGGCAGACACTCTCGCTCTGTAATCTCGAAACGTGATTGGCATATCGACACCTGCCAACTGAGAGTCTTCCCGAACGGTTAGCCCGGCCATTCCTGAGTAGACTTTGTCAACTGTGAACTTTGGAAACTTCGATGAACGCGATAGCGTCAACGAACCGGAAATCCCTTGCTCCCCTCCCCTCTCTTCCCTTCCTTCCCCGCTCCTCCACCTGCTCTCTATGATCGACCAACTCTGGAGCACTCGCGAGATAACTCGAGTGCCTTTCAGACGTAATAACGATTTTCGTGTATTTAACAAAAAGTTGGCCAATCGTATGTAGGTTACGTACATCATTTGCAGGAATACCGTCAGCATGAATGTACATGTGACTGGGTTTCTCTACGTCTCGTGCTTTTGGCTCGGTAATACATCGATAAGGTTGATTTCCGTCTGTGAAACTCTGGGTGTCAGGATGTCGAAAGTTCTCCGAAGTTGGACCACGTTGACGCAAGCCTCAATCAACGATTGACAGTGTTTGACCGGAAAAGGGAAAAAAAAAAACACTTTCCAGGCCCATCTGCCACCAATGAGGGTTTTGTCAGATTCGTGTCAGTGGGTTAAATTGTTCAGAAGTTCGAGAGAACTTGACGATGGCGGAAGAGATTTATAGCGGTATGAGTAATGCATTTTTTGGCAAGTTTGAGATGGAATTTGAAGAGGAAGGTACGACAGCTGCTGATAGACATTGGAAAATTGAATTACAGATATTGTCTCATTCTAACCACTCCAGGTGTACCACAGTCCGAAAAAAACAACATCAAATAGTCAATTGTAGTTTCATTCGAGAAGATATTTCGCCAATTATTCGTCTTGGAAAGTTATTTTCAATTAATTTTCGGCAAATTATATCCGTGGTTCGCGAAATTGGAAACGTACAATTGGGGGAAAGGCCGCAATGAGAATGTACGAGATATCAAGCAAGGAGTGGTAAAATTGTCTTAAGGGAAAGTTTTTGCACTTTTTCCCCACCGGAACGAATTATTAATTCATTCGTTGAAATTTAATTTAGAGGTCGTGAACGAGGTCCGAGTGAGTGCGGAAGCGAAAGTAACGTCGGGAAGTTTTACCGGACTCTTCAGGGAGAGAAACTACGGTCGAGAAGAATCTCGAGCAAAGTGCCAGCCTCAACTACTTATTATGAATGAAAAAAACGTAACGTGCAAGTCGTGATTCAGCCGAGGGATGGAGACGAGATAATACTCGTCTTCAACGCGATATTAAACCGTTATACGTATGCAAATACATCGCTCTGAAAAAAATAATTGACAGTGAAATATTATTTCAAAAATCAACAGAGCGACGCACCCTTTTATCGTATAATTTATGCAACGTGCGTTTCCAGATGGCCATCGATGTTGAATTATTAATGTTCAATTATTGAAGTTAGCGTGTTATCACGGGCTTCGAAAGTTTTGCGAACGCGGGATAGAAGTATATACGTTGGTTGGAAGGTTCACCCTTGAATTTTCGATCGCGTTTAAACTTTCAAAGTCTTTCAAGCCCGAGTCAATTCGCCGTGAAGTATTCTACGTGACGATCAACTCCACGCTGCTAAGCTTCAAGTTCGATCTCTACTGTGATTGTCTTTGCAAACTGCCAGTTATGATTTTTTTCTTCTCATCTGGTTAAAGAAAAGTAGAAACTCCACCACGTGACGTATGAGTGCGAAAGAGAGATAGCTGAAATTGTTTGATCGAGATTTTTCAAAGATGAAACCTTTTCAATGTTGAATTGACACAACCATCCCCTGTGTCTGTCAATTTTAAAGAACTTGATGCTCGATTCGATCATAAAAATGTCAACTTCCATGAGAAAACTGAAAATTTGTTAGATTGTGTAGATTTTTCAAGTGTCCTTCCTCTTTCACAAATGGTTCTCTTTTTCTAAAAAGAGAAATAAGTTTCTCTTTTTCAATTTTGGAAAACAGTTTATGGATTTCCGTTAGAAAAGTAATCCACACAAGCTCCACTTCAATGGCATTCTCTGTGCTCGTCTGTAAACATGACTGCAGCACTTATGAAGTTTGGGTGACACGAGAATTCTTGGGCCATCCATCCGTCTAACATTGGCCATAGTGGATGATCGAAAATATCTTCGAAAACGTGCTGTACGTCCTTTTCAAGCCGAGGTCTTGGAATCCAGGTTGTTTCCAGGAAGAGGGCCACTCGTCCCATCATCGATCATCGTTCAAAGAGCGAACATCCCAGAGAATGGCCATCAAAGAGTCTATAGAAGCTGCTTATCACGGGTACTTCACCTGTATTCGAGTTTATTCCGGATGGCTCTATCGGTACATCCGTGAATCCTCGGGCAATTACAATTCTGAATCAATGGCTATATCGTAATCGTTCAAAGTGCTTCCCCTCAATGGAATCATGCGAACGACAGAGCCCAGGAGAGATCGACGTAAGCACAGTCTGTACTTTGTCGTCTAATCACGAATGGCCGCTCACAACGTATTATGCCAGTCTGTGGATTCTGAAATCCGCACACAGACAAACACAGGAATAGGAATTGAGGATGAAGGAGGGAAGTGACGAGGGGAGGGGTCAAAAGGGGATGCGAGGATTGTCGGGGCATCGATAACCGTCCAATAGAACTCGGCCCAATGGTAACCTCCTAGATGCGAATTCAGAACGCCGATTTCCCATGACGCCATCAAGTTCTGTGCTCTCCCAAGGAGAGATGATTGTCGTACAGGCACATATGCGGGATCCCGGATTGGCTATATACCTCGAGTAATCGGCTGGAAGATCATGATTCCAAGTGGCATGCGGGCTCCAAAATGTACCTCAAGTTCCATCTTGGAAAGTTTTATCGCTAGCGGAAAACGGCTTGTCCGGCGAGGGCTTGAATGAGCCCGAATGGGGCACCTTTCGAATCTAGCAATAAGTGGTGTACTTAGGTTTCTGAGGTTTCAGCGATTTTCAAATATCGTTCCATGTCAGGAAAAAACTGACAACGGAGGAAACACTGAGTTGTCTTTCAATTTCTTGATGACTTTTCTCGGTGCGATCATCGAGACGTCATCCACCGTCATCCAATGTAGGTAAACTGATTGGCCTGGGCTTATCAGAAGAATCTTAATGAGTTTTCTTTAGGATCAAGGGTTAGATTACGAAATGAATGTTCGGGGAGAGCCAGAAATGACAGAGGTGAAAGGGGAAAATTGATGATAGGTCGAACAAGGGAAAAAAGTCGGTTAAGGCGCGAGGGTTCGATGGTAGGAGCGATGGGGTGATCCGAAAGGGCCAAAGACAAGATCGAAAAATTGTCCTGTAGATTCTAGAGAGCATTTTTCCTGTTGGTTCCACAAGGAGGCGGGGAAATTCTCGAGGTGAGGCACAAAGAGAGAGAGAGAGAGAGGTAGAGAAGGATAACAAAGGAAGCACCAGAGAGAGAAAGCAGAGTGGGAGAACACGGAATCTCTCGATAGGGAAGAGAAATCTTCGAGCCAGATCTATCTATCTCCTGATTGCCAATATCTTGCTGGGGATTCTGCTGCTGGCGCGTCCGTTCACGTTATATAGGATAGTTTATACTCTCCAGCCGTACCGGGGAAGTTACGACCTCTCGCTCTCTCTCTCTCTCTCGATCTCTCGCAATCCTTTGTTCGGAAATAAGAATTAGCGCTCACTTGTTGACCTCCATTTTCATCGCGTCTAACGTTGCTTCAAGAAATTGTGCCTTGCAGGCTTTACCTTCGGTACAGTAACGAAAAGTAGTGTTTATCCTTCGATATATCAATTTTTATCCAGCTTTGTATCCTGGAGAAAAATTCTTCGGCAATGTATCGGGATCTCCGTTTACTCCAGGGTTCCTACAATCCAGGTACCATTTTTCTTGCGTTTTTTTCGAAACATTGAAACATCACTATTTTTTTTTTTCAATAAATATTAGTTATTCTGCCATATGACGTTTGTAAATTTAATTTCTATCGAATTCTAGGAATCGTTTTGTATATCCTTGTGAAATAGTGATAGATTTTCCTGTTTTTGAGATTACACATTTATTTTTTCAATTTTACCTTCAGGTTTTCCGATAATTAATGGTAACACAATGTTCAAGTGGAAATAATTGAAGATTGACTTCAACATTGGGTTTCGAAGAAATTTAAGATTGGGTTGGTTGTAAAAAAAGATTTTCCATCGGCTCACCTGAGCCCCAACGAGGCCGGCCCGTAATCTCGGAATGTCGGTGTGACTCCAATCCGATCTTGCCCAAGGATCGACTCGTCCAAGGTCGCTACTCAAATTAACCTCGCCCAGTTGATTGTGCACGAATTTTCTCACGTTCCAAGGCAGGTCGTTGTGCCTGTATTGAGAAAGCAAGGGGACCCTCGTTTGGGTTTGTTCGGCTTGAGGAAAGTAATCACTTAGCAAACGTGTCGTATCGTGACCAAATGGACCAAAATCAGAAAATTGTTCCTAATACGAATGCAAACAGTTCTCGAGTTACTCTGCATTTTCAAAAATTCGTCACATTAATATTAGGTACGACGTTTACAAAAAAATGTCAAAGATGCAAAATCTTGCGTAAGTGTATAATAAATCGTTTGGAATTCTTTCAGAATTACCCATTATGATTTTTCTTGACTATTTTCAAATTTGTAACTCGAACAATTTTGGCTAGGTGATTCCTATTTATTTGATGATTTATCGATGTACAAGAGTAAAAGAGTTACCCATCGATGAGAGGAACTTCGGTGAGAATCCTCCTGATAACGTCGAGTCTCTGTTGATGGGTGGCAGGTGCTGATTGGAGGAGCAATGGCAAGCACAAACCGCCGAGTAGAAGAGCACCGACGAGTAATAATATAGGCGCTAAAACGCGGCATCTCTTTCGAGGCGTCTGATCCCTATGGTCTTTACTACTTCCGCTGCTCGGTGAGTCCTCGCAGGGTGGTGGCAATCGCACCGTTCCATTGCACGGTGCAACGTCTGGCAGTTCTGTTAGGCACGTTGTCTGCAATCAAATAAAATCGGCGCATTGTCCCATTACATGCCTACTGTACCATTATTATTGACGATTAATCCGCGATTGATTCGCTAATAAAATTGTAATGTTTGGCATTGAGAGGAACTTGCGCTGAAAAAGTGCTGATTGATAAACAATTAGTGAATTTGGTTGGTTTGGTTTGCTCGGGATCATTATTGCACCCATGATAATGGATGGTATATGCTCGATGGTTCGTTAATGAAGGAATCTAGTGGTCAGGCAATCGATATCTGAAAATTGCCAATTGCAATGTGACGCAGTTTCATCAGGGAATGGCTGGATGTTTGACACGTTTGATCTGGCAATGTGATCATCATTGCAATCATGATTGAGGAGGGTCGTTGTTTCGTTCTAGAAGGAATTCAGTAATTGGGGACGTGGTACCCCAAAATTCCCAGTGGCAATGTGTCGCAGTTTCATCAGGGGATGGTGGGAAGTTCGTCAGCTTTGGTTTTCCAATGCGGTCATTGCAGTTATGATAACGATAGCTTTTAACGCTTTGATCATTAAGGAATTCAGAAAGTAGACATTTGATGTTCGAAAATTCCGAATGGCGGTTTGACCCAGTTTCATCAGGGAATAGTGGATGTATTGGCAAGTTTGGTTTTCCAATGGGATCATTGCAGTCACGATAACTTTCCACTTTCATGAAGGAATTCAGAAAGTGGACAATCGATCTTTGAAAATTCCCAATGGCGATTTCATTCAGTTTTATCAGGGACCAATAAACTACAACAGGTTGAATCTTATTTGATGCAATTGTCAATCAAACGAGTACTACTTCGACAGCCTTAATTTCGACACCACACGTAACAAAGATATCCTTAGAGTTTATCTGCTGATCGAATTTGCGGTATATCACGTGACGCTAATTCTATTCTCTAATCATTGTGTTTCGCGAGGTGTCAGCCGGTAGGAAACTGTGAACTTGCTGTTCGACTGGTTTCTCGTTGACATCGATCTCGTCGAGCTTCGAAGAAGTGGAAAGCTCGGAGTGAGAACATCGAGCGTAGGAAACTCCAAGATCTTTCCATTGTAAAGATAACCCGAATGACAGACTGGTCTCCTCAATAGAACTCTGCAGGGATGTTGTTCGAGTGGCTTGTTTTGTAACTCTGTAATTTATATATTTTCATGCAACCCTTCCGTAACTGGGCGAATACGAAGTGGCATATCCCACCAATGTGTCATCATCGTTTCTCCAGGAAGTTACGACCTGTTACTTCCAAAGTTTATGCCCTCCCATATTTCATGGAACAAGGCGTGTAATACCGCGTATACGTATATCGAAAACTTTCGAACAATTTCTGAATCACCCCGGGGACTTCTGCGATCGATAATACGTCCTAACTTTTCAACCAGAAACAGCCGTGGCTACGAGAAAATTATGAATTCTTCGGCGTCATTTTTAGGTTTCGTTTAGGTTCACTATCTCTGGGTTTTTTCGGCTGAGCATTTTTCGTTAGTTGTGTAAACGAACTCGGTATCTTTTTTCGACTTGTTTATTTCCATATTTTTGTTTGGGTTTGTTCAGGATTTTTCAAAACGTCGTCAGCATTTTTGTTTTAATTTTTCCTCTGGTTGCACTTTAAAAATTTTGTTTCCGATAGCCTTTCTTCGGTTTATCTTCGTTTTTGCTTCTTTGATTTCGTATTTTTTTTTGGATTTCTTCAATTTCATCATCATCAAGATATTTTCGTTTTTCATATTCGTACCGATTTCTTCTTTAACGAAGTTCGTATTTATTTGATTCTACCTATGGTTCTATTTCTACGATTCCATCTTCGTATCTATTTTCCTTTCTTCCATCTCCACTTTTCTTTCGATTTTCCAATTGAAAAGAAAAATTCTTCGATCAACTAAAATAGAAGATAGATAAATAGAAATCGAGGCAAAAATGGAATTGGAGAATGGTAAAGAAAAATAAAATCGGATAAATAAAAACGAAGATCAGAGATTCCTTGTATTCTAAATATTCGCCGGAAGCCTCGTTACAGGCGAATAAATAGTGATCGTTGGAAAACAAAACTGGGTAAAAACCATTAATTACACTCGACTAACTTACCCGATACAGTTTTTCAAATAACAAGCTAGGTGAAACCGAAGGTGAGATACAAATTAATGGTCGAAGGGGGATAAAGGTTCGAATAAACTTTTCGACTGAATTACCCAGTTTGGGTTTGCGAGTACTAGCAGCGTGGACTTGGCTACGTATACGACCAGTTTCCCGGAGGCTAAAATGTATAACTAACGAGAATTCACGTTGCAAAGCTCGTGGGATAGCTATCGAACGTGGCCACGACTGTTAGGATCAATGTGTGTGTACGCACGGTTTGCACACGATATTGGATGCATTATCCTCTCGGTGTTGGAGGAAGAGTGCGTCTGAGACGCGATACGAGGCGGCAACCTACGAAATGGTTCGGTATAATGGAGCTCCGGTAGCCCGACCTGACGAAGGGGCGAAGAGTATTAAGAGGATGTGGAGAATGGTGGGGGGGGGGGGGGGGGCAGGGACGGGTCAGAAAAAAAAATGGG
>JAPYZI010006043.1:0-12057 GCA_030523105.1 Ophioninae sp. A BG-2022a | reverse complement strand
ATAACATTACGTAAAACAATGTATAAAAAATCTACGAAAATAAATAATAAAAATGAAAAATAATGAAAATACATCAAAAAATTGAAAATATAAAAAAAACAATTTACGTAATTACATAACGTGAAACAATTAACGAAAAACAATTTACGAAATTACATTACGTAAAACAATTTACAAAAAAATCTACGAAAATAAATAATAAAAATGAAACATAATAAAAACATCTAAAAAAAAAAAAAAAAAAAAACACACAATTTCTCGTTTTTACGCAAAACGGTGAATCAGCCGAGTCCAGAATTCGAGCTAACTTTGAAAACCGGTACGTAAGACGAAATATTCAGGTCGAAGTATCCCTAGGAGCTTTCCACAGCTAGTACCATAAGGGAACAAAGGATCGTAAGGGGGTCGGATGAAACTTACCGCAGAAACTTTCCTACAGGATCAAGTAAACATTGAAGGAAAATCTCATTGGTTCCTCGAGGGGGTATACGTGAAGAGACACGTATGTAAATGTGCGTTGTTGCGTTTGTAGGTTGTACCGAACCAACGGGGGACTCTCGTAAAGCCAATTGCTGGCCAGAGGTTAATTGAAGACTAGCTTGGTTTATGAACTCGAGGAGAGGGCAGCATGACTCTCCTGGCTATAATCATACCCCCTCCCCCGCACCTCTTTCTCTCTCTCTCTCTCTCTCGTCCTCGTCGAGACACTCTAAATTAATGAACTAATTGGAAGGACCAACTTTGAGGAACTGTCTTCCGTGCTAATGCGACAGGCAAATTATCGCGGTTTCTCCTATTTTCAAGTAAATGACGAGCGAGCACCGAAACAAGCACGAATATATAAGATAACGGTAGCCCTGCTTGATCAAATAAAACTTTTCTTTGTTTGGGTTCGTTTGGGTTTCAATTCGAAACGGACCGTGAAATTAAAAATGAAAATGTGAAGAAATAAAAAAAAACCGTTCGATGTATATTTTTTGTAACTTGAATAATAATTCATTTGAAATTTCAGACGATGTTGAAGTTTGGGTTTGTCGGAATGAAGGAAAAATTCGTTTTCAAAAATTCGACAAATTTTTCTTGCGAAATATATAACTTCGTATAATGAGAAAATATATATATATATATATATATATATATATAAAAGTTCGATCTATATTTTTTGTAACTTGAATAATAATACATTTGACATTTCAAACGATGTTGAAGTTTGGGTTTGTTTGTTTGGGTTTTTCGTCAAATAATTCAATAAAAATTCGTCAATAAATTCAATAATTCAAATAATTCATTAAATTCAAATAATTATTATTATATTAAATTATTTAAATTATTATAAATTATTATATAAATTATTATATTATATTATATTAAATTATTAAATTAAATTATTATTATATTAAATTAAATTATATTAAATTCAATAATTCAAATAATTCAATAAAAATTCGTCAAATAATTAATTTGACGAATTTTTCCTAATAATTAATAACCTATTGTAACTAATAACCCAAACAAACAAACCCAAACTTCAACATCGTTTGAAATGTCAAATTTATTATTATTCAAGTTACAAAAAATATCGATCGAACTTTCATATATATATATATATTTTTTTTTTTTTTTGTCATTATACGAAGTTATATATTTCACAAGAAAAATTTGTCAAAGGTAGAGAATTAAGGTAACGGTACCAATGCTCAGATTTAAAAAAATGAAAAATAATAAATTTGATATAGTTTGTGAATAATAATAATAATAATGCAATATTTAGTAATAGATAACATTAATGATTTTTTAAATAGCATTTTTTTATACAGCTGTAATATTCAACAATAATTATGTTTTTAGTTAAAACTTTATTTGATTTTTTTTTTTTCGAAATGTTTAGTTCGCGCAATAATTTATGGTATAATTTATTTAATAAACAAATTTTGGAAAACTTGATTTCAATTTTTCTTTCGCAATGTCGTAATAGATTCTCGAAAGAATAGACAAATTCTCAAAATTGTTTGTCGATATTTTTCCCTTTTGGAAATTTTTTTTTTTTTTTCTTTTTTTAGGGATAACGGAGGCCTGAATTTCATTCGCTTTTTTTACGGAGTGTACATTTACAACGCGAAGTGCGCAGACTCGTATGAACGCTGCTCGATGTTTCTCCTGCACTCTTGATTCTCCCTCCCCCCCTTCGCGGCCCTTTTGGCTCCTCTCGGCGTGTCCCTTTTTGTACAACGCCGGAGAAGATACAAAAAGCAAAAACAAAAGGAGGAAAGAGACGAAAAAAAAAAACCGGCTCTTCGCGAGTACACGCGAACACGGGGAAAGGGATAATCCTGCCAAGGTCGGAGGGGAAGACTCGAGGATGTACGTACGAGCCGTTTCATTGCGATTTGACCTGACCGTGACCCTTGACCTTTTTTTTTTCTTTCCTCCTTTCGATCTTTTTCTCTCTTCTGCTTTCCACCCCGGAATCCCCAAAACAAAATCTCCGCTCATTTTTCCAATCCTTTTTTTTTTTCCTATTTTATTACTGGCCTTTCGAAGGATTTCATTGAATTTTTAAATAATAATTATGAATTTGGATTTATTAAAATTAGATTTGAAAATCTATTCAAATGATTAATTCATTATTGTACTAAATTACTTCGAAGGACGTAATTGAATTTTTAATGAATTATTATGAATTTGGATTTATTAAAATTATATTTGAAAATCTATTAAAATGATTAATTCATTTTTTTTTCTCAAGTACTTCGAAGGATTTCATTGAATTTTTAAATAATAATTATGAATTTGGATTTATTAAAATTAGATTTGAAAATCTATTCAAATGATTAATTCATTATTTTTTTTCTCAATTACTTCGAAGGATTTCATTGAATTTTTAATTAATAATTATTTATTTAGATTTATTAAAATTATATTTAAAAAACTAATCAAATGATTAATTCATTATTTTTTTTTCTCAAGTACTTCGAAGGATTTAATTGAATTTTTAATGAATTATTATGAATTTGGATTTATTAAAATTATATTTGAAAATCTATTCAAATGATTAATATTATTTTTCTCAATTACTTCGAAGGATTTAGTTGAATTTTTAATTAATAATTATGAATTTGGATTTATTAAAATTAGATCTGAAAATCTATTCAAATGATTAATTGATTATTTTTTTCTCAATTACTTCAAAGGATTTAATTGAATTTTTAATTAATAATTATGAATTTAGATTTATTAAAATTAGATTTGAAAAATTGATAAAAAAGATTAATTAATTATTTTCTTTTCATTTTTTTAAATTATTTTTTTTAATTAAAATTAATCGATTAATCAACATTTGCATTTTAACTGATTAATTAAAATTTACGTTTTCATTGATTAATGAAATTCCTACATATGAGATTTTTTTTTCTATTCATTTGTTTACTTATTCGAAAATTTGGATTTTGTTTGTATATAAAATATACACTCAACGATAATTTGGGATTTGCAACTTTATTTTACGAATTTGTAAAGTTACGTCGATCTAGAAACTGTTTTCGCAGTTTTGGTCATTCGTTTACCAAACTTCGTATCGACTTCTACATGACCTCGAGTTGATGCTTAATTTGAAAAAAGAAAATTGATAAAAACTAAAAAAGAAACAATTTGAAGATCGACCCAACCTCACAAATTCGTAAAATTTTACCATTTGTGAAAAGTCGCGATTTGAATATTTCAACTAGTGCTCTCGCACTCATACGTCACGTGGTACATATTTTACTTGCGTTTATTTTTATTGGCGCGGAATTGGTAAAAAAAAATGCGTTAAAAAATTGTTTAAAAATTCGGAAAAATGATCTTATACAGAAAATGAAAAAAATATTATACCGTAATAAAAATTGAAATAACTGTTCGACCAAGCTAATATTGAGCATGCCATGAATTTCGCATTTCTGCGTGGATAACCTTGTGTACGCGAAGGTATTTATGTTTTGGTTGTCTCGGTTCGCCTCGACATGTGCAGCGATTCAAGATCACAGCCTGTACTTTGCGAAGCAGTAAATATCGCTTATTTTCACCTTCTCATCCTTGACAAATATATAATTCTAATGGACAGTTTTCGTGCTATGTAGGTTTCCGCGGGATGTGTACGTACGGGAGATTTATCGATAAACAAAAAAATGATTCGATTTTTCAAATTTCCTTATCAATTTTTTCGTCGATTACAAAAAAATCGCCATTTTTTCAAACACCTATTTTTCGAAAACCTCGTATTTTATTTCCAAAGTTAATAAATAAATATGAAAGAATTGAAAATTGACCTTTAGACCCACGCTAAGGATTTGAGGAATGAAAAAGTGTTTCCTTTCTCAATGAGGTTTTATCGTATCCATAAATATGTACACGAATATCGTGTAAAATATTTCCAACCGTTAATCTTCTATTGTAACCTCTATTCAACCTTCCGATTTGTAAATGACCAAGCGCTCAATAAACACACGTACGGAAAATTGAACTTCCAGTAATTATACAGTCAACCGTGTGTTTCCTCGCTCTCGACTACTTTGTTGTTTATTTTTTAAAATTTAATGACCGAGTTTGATGGTACTCGAAAACGCGCGGCTTGTTAATAATGAGAGTGTATTTCGATGTTACGTAACGCTACGAGGAAATCTCGGGGACGACTCGTAGCGTCATCTATTCCTCTTTTTAAAATCGACAATGAAAAAAAATCATAAATCAAGCATCTCGAAAAACATAAACTTGGAGAGCTATTCTCTGTGAGAAAAAGAATCCAAGGTGAACGGATTTAGGGTTGACTTCGTCCAGAAAAGGCTGTGGCGAGCTCGCGCTGTGTCCCCCCCTCCCCACTCCGAGTTTTGTTTGTTTTTCGAGATTAGACGATTCCGCGAACGGCAGAACGCGAATGAGCCGAAACGACAGTTGTGTGTTTACGCGAATGGTGGGGGGGAAGGGTGTGGCGTCCAGCTTTACAGAGTTTTCGAGAATCGAAAGGGTATTGAAGAAAGAATTGCGCTTACCGAACGATCCGACGAGAATTGCGTAGTGGACGGGAAAGGCGGTTAGTCCGCGCGTGCGCACTGCTCTCGCTCCGTACGAACGCAGTTGGAAATTCAGGAGGCACTGGATTTGTCCGCTGTGCAAAGTTTGTCGCGTTAAAAAGATCGCTCACGCTCGAACACACGAGAATCCGTGCAATTTCGTGGGACAATCGATCATTCCGCAAATTCACGATCAATCGTGAAGCAGCGTCGATAAAAAATGCCACGTTTGAAACATACATTCGCGGCATTTACGGTCACCCGTCGATATTTCGTACCCACGCGGTTTCGACGGGTGTCGAACGAAAGCCCGGCTCGATATTCGATCGATCGCAAAACACGCAATCGGGTTTTCTTTACACGCCATTATTGCTTAATCTCACGTTACCTTAAAGAATAATCCTTCCGCCGCACTACTGCTGACTAAATGTCCGTTGGATTTCAAGAGTCGGGGTGTACGTATATACACCTGTTTTTCTCCTCCCGCTCCTCCATCTTCGTCAGTGACGCGCGCACGAATATTTCTCCCTCGGTCCACCGGGCGAACGTCTCGAGCGCCGCACACGCGAAGGCCTTGGGTAGGGCGAGTCCGGTAGGTAGAGTGGGGGAAAACACGGTGCATTCGACGATACACGTTCGCTGGCGAGACAGTCCTTCCGCGGTACTGCGGATGTTTTGTATCTCGTTTGTCCATCCGTTCAGTGTTTGTCCTCGCTTTTGTGCCGCCCCATTGTTTTCTCGCCAATGTCAACAACGCCGGAAATCGTCGCGCGGTCTCGGTGAATAATATAGATCGAAAACGTTCGAAAACAAAAGTGACCTTGCACACGGTTAAATTCGCGATTACATTCTACCGACGGGACACCCAAGTTCAGTGCGCGAGTGACAATAGTTTTATCGAAAATATTCATCGCGATAGAACGTTCGAGAAAGAATACGCAAAACGGGCGATTTCGAACGTCTAATTTAATGCGGTTTCGAAGCGAAGGTACAGAACGCGAATAAGCCGAAACGACAGTTGTGTGTTTACGATCGCGACAACGTGACTTTCAAGCGCGTGTGTCGCGCCGAGAGGGGAGGACGATTGGACGCGTCGGCGGGTCTCGTCCAGTAACGGCCAATCACCAGTCGCCTCTCTTACGTGTAGAATCGCCGCACCACTCACCGAATTCCTTCTAGGCTCGTGAACGCCGAGAGAAAAATCATGAAAATTCGTTGAACAAACAAACGGACGTTCGTCGATGTGGAATGGTGCTCGAGAAGAGAATAAACGTGAAGAATTTTGCGAGATGAAAACACCGAGGAGGAGATAAGCTTTCATCGATCGCGAGATTCGGTGAGTCCAATTTTCCTTTTGTTTGTTCAATGTTTGTCGATTTTTTTGAAACAATCGAGAGTTTAGAAATTTTCGATTACGTAATTTGTGAATTTCAAGCGCGTAGGGGAAACGGCGAAAATATATCTAGTTCGAAACAAAGAGAATTCTCGTGTTGATTTTGGTTAGAAGTGGGGGGGGGGGGGGGAATTTGTCGACAGGTGGCAGGCGGCGGGCGGTCGAGGAACCGTTTTCTCGCGGCGTTTTCGTCGCTCAGTCGACACTTCGTTTTCATTAGCGAAACAAAGTTTTTCGGTTACTTTTACTTTGTCGCGACGCCATTTTGATTTCTTTTTTTAAATTTATTAACGAGGTGAGTTTGTCCCGTGAGTTTCTCGCGCTCTTTTTATGCGCGTTCGTATTAGGAAAGAAAGCTGATCCGGTGAGTGGAGTTTCCGAAAATGGGAGAAAAAAAGTTGCGAAAGGAAGAGAGAGAGAGAGAGAGAGGTAAGGAAACGGGTCTTTTTGCTATCGGAAGTCGGACGCGAAGCGTATGGGGCGTGCGTCCATCCTGATGCCGGCGAATATAATTGTGTTATTGTGCTGATTGTATGGGAAGGAAAATAATCGCGCTTGCGTCGAGTTGTTTTTGCGTTCGGTCGAATATCGAGCCAGGCTTTCGGTCGACACCCGTCGAAACCGCGTGGGTACGAAATATCGACGGGTGACCGTAAACACTGCAACGTATGTTTCAAACGTGGCATTTTTATCGAAGCTGTTTCACGATCGATCGTGAATTTGCGAATGATCGATTGTCCCATGAAATTGCACGGATTCACGTGTGCTCGAGCGTGAGCGATCTTTCTAACGCAACGAACTTGGCACAGCTGACGAATCCAGTGCCTTCCGAATTTCCAATGTCCACTTCGTCCGTACCGAACGAAAGCAATGCTCACGCGCGGACTAACCGCCTCTCCCGTCCACTACGCAATCCTCGTCGGATCGTTCAGTAAGCGCGATCGTTTCTCCAATACACTTTCGATCCTCGAAAACTTCGTGAAGCTTGACGCCCCCCCTCCCTGCCCATCCATCGCGAAAAACAAACAAAACTCGGGGGGAAAATTATTTCAATTATTTCCATGAGTCTTCTCCGTGGTGAAGACTCATCTCGGAAAGTCAGGCGACAACCAAGACTGACGAATACGGAATAGAAGACGCAAATAAGACTAACAGTGATAGAAAGAGATGGCGATACCAGTCGCGTGTCTCCCTTCCCGTCGTTG
The DNA here is from genome assembly GCA_030523105.1 of Ophioninae sp. A BG-2022a. NCBI lineage: Eukaryota > Metazoa > Arthropoda > Insecta > Hymenoptera > Ichneumonidae > Ophioninae sp. A BG-2022a. The sequence continues at coordinate 4,414 of JAPYZI010006043.1, read as the reverse complement.
CGCAACATCCAAATACCCGCTACCTCACCGATTCGCGTGGAAATTCAAACAAACTTCCATTAAATACAGTCATCAAATAGAAATGATTCAATATAGCCAGCTTCATTTCCATACAGACGTATGACGTCAAGCCGTCAATCGCTCAGCTTCGTTTATTTAAAAAAACGTACGGGAAATGAAACGAACCCAAGTTTCGTACATTATCCTTAAAACACTGATAAATTACTTCCATTATTTCCATTATATCTATTATTTCTATTATTTCCATTATTTCATTGTATCTATTATTCCCATCATTTCTATTATTTCCATTACTTCCATTACTTCCATTATATCCATTATTTCTATTATTTCCGTTATATCCATTATTTCAATTATTTCCATTATTTTCATTATTTCCGTTATATCCATTATTTCAATTATTTCAATTATTTCCATTATTTCCATTATATCCATTATTTCAATTATTTCTATTATTGCCATTATATCCATTATTTCAATTATTTTCATTATTTTGATTATTTCTATTATTTCCATTATTTCTATTATTTCCATTATATCCATTATTTCAATTATTTCTATTATTGCCATTATATTCATTATTTCTATTATTTCCATTATATCCATTATTTCAATTATTTCTATTATTGCCATTATTTCAATTATTTCTATTATTTCCATTATATCCATTATATCCATTATTTCAATTATTTCCATTATTTCTATTATTTCCATTATATCCATTATTTCTATTATTTCCATTATATCCATTATTTCCATTATTTCCATTATTTCCATTATATCCATTATTTCAATTATTTCCATTATTTTCATTATTTCTATTATTTCCATTATTTCTATTATTTCAATTATATCCATTATATCCATTATTTCAATTATCTCCATTATTTGCATTATTTCCATTTTGAAAAAGTTTGAAAAAATATTATTAAAGCTGATAGCGTGGTGGGGGGGGGGGGGGGGGGGGGGGGGGGGGGGGGGGGGGGGGGGGGGGGGGGGGGGGGGGGGGGGGGGGGGGGGGGGGGCGAGCGTGAATGAGACGGGTCGTGAGAACGTGCCCAATCAGGAGCCCGATGGATGGAGGTAGGATAAAAAAAAAAGAGACGGATGAAGGAAAGAACGGTGGCGCTAAAAAGCGGAGGACATAAATTGCGAATGGAATTCATCAGGGATGGACAAACGAACGTATAACGAAGTCAATAATCTTTTCGTTTCTCGCGGCTTGGAAAAACCCCCTCCCTCGCTCGCGAGAGCGAACAAGTTGGATGGGCTCGAGAATTAATTAACTCATCTTTCACTTCACGTATAACGGGTGTACAATTTACGAATCCGGACATTAAACATACACCGAACATCGAAATCGTCAAATCGATCCTTTGTTAATTGAACGTTTTTCAATGTCGTTTCAAAGTCGAATTGAAATTTCTATGGAAATTCGTTCGTTGAACGGTTTCAAGGTCGTTTCAAGGTCGTTCCAAGGTCGTTTCAAGGTCGAATTAAAATGTCAATGGAAATTGGTTGATCGAACGGTTTCAAGGTCGTTCCAAAGACGAAGTGAAATTTATATGGAAATTCGTTCGTTGAACGGTTTCAAGGTCGTTTCAAGGTCGAATTAAAATGTCAATGGAAATTGGTTGGTCGAACGGTTTCAAGGTCGTTCCAAAGTCGAAGTGAAATTTCTATGGAAATTCGTTCGTTGAACGGTTTCAAGGTCGTTTCAAGGTCGTTTCAAGGTCGTGTCAAGGTCGAATTAAAATGTCAATGGAAATTCGTTGATCGAACGGTTTCAAGGTCGTTTAAAAGTCGAATTTAAATTAAAATGAAAATTCGAACTGATACCATTTGCTATTATTCAACATTTTAATATATATTATTAAAAAATATTAAATTGTTCAGCGTTTAATCAACGCGTTGTAAAAACTAGAATTTACGAGGTTGATGGTAGTTCCGGCAACTGTATTTAAAACCGATAAGTTTTCGTTCGCGAGAAACGACAACGGATCGAGAAACACCGAGAACAGGAAAACCACGAGACTCTTTTTTTCTTCCCACTAATAAGCCACTTTTATAAAAACACACGTGAATCCTGACTCTGTACAGACGAGGAAGATTAGTCACTCGATATCCGTTGGTGAGTCCCCACAATTGGATAGAATAAGAAAAAAAAAGCAGTTAACTTATGCGTGAGTTGAAAACTGCTTAACGAGCGATTCGCCGTACAAAGAAACAACGCAACCGCGAGTTCCCGCTTATAACCAACTGCGGAGAAAAATTACGTGTTTATTGGTATAGATCTCGCGTTTTCTGTGGATTGGATCGTTGCACAGGGTCTTCGAAAAAAAAAAAAATAACGGAACCGTTATTCTCTATCTGATTGCAAAAGTTTCAATTTTTATAATCGAATAGACAATTCTTTGTAAATTAGTTGCAATAACGGAAATTGCAAATTTTTGTGATTTGTCAAATTCGCAATAACAGAAATTGCAAATTTTTGTAATTTGTACAATTTGTAAAACTTGCCAATTATTGTAATTGAGTTGCGAATTTAATAAGAAAAAATGTCAGGACGTTCTAAAAAAAACGAAAGGAAAATTGGATATTCAATTATTACAAAAATTTTCAATTTTTGTAATAATTGGATATTTTTTGGATATTTAATTATTACAAAAATTGAAAATTTTTGTTTGAGTTCAATTACAAAAATTTTCAATTTTTGTAATAATTAAATATCCAAAAAATATCCAGTTACAATAAATTGAACATTTTTGTAATTGAATAGCCAATTATTGTAATTGAGTAGCCAGTTAAAAAACAACATATTTAAATTACATATTTACGTAATTAAATAGCCAATAAAACAAATAAAAGTTTTATCAATTAGGGGTGAATATTTAAATTTGTTTCACGATTATTGAAACAAAAATAATGTTTATTTGATTGAAAAAAATCCTCTACTCTGGACATTCAATTGATACTCATCGCCAGCTCATTAATTAACAATGAAATAAAATTAAAAAAGTGCGGAAAATCTCAAAAAAGATTTTTCATCATTTTTTAAAATAAAAAACATAACTAAACAAAAACGATATGAAAAAATATGCATTTAGGTAAGAATAAATACATATTCTTTATTATAGAATTGGGATTGTTTAATATTTTTGAATTCCGCTTAATGTTACGAGTTTTCTTGGAGAATAGCTAACAAATGTGCTCAACATCTGCCGGTAGCCCGGAGCATTTTTTTTTCATGTTTAAAGATGATGTTTGTGAAGCTGCGGTTTTTCGTAATAATTTATTGAATGTTTGTCAGATACGCTATTAATCGTATACATTTGGGCAAACTAATGTCAAAAAAAACGTTATTAACAAGCTATAAAAACGGGTGTAATGATACTGGATCTTCACTGTGCTCCAGTTGCGTCTAGAAGTCACCAAGTCCGGTAAGTTGAGTTACGATTCCATTCCCGATGTCTTTTAATTGTCAATCGTATTAGCAAAATTAACAAAATAATAAATATCGGATTTTAACCAAATTAAATTAAAAATAAAAACATTTTTTCGAATAATAATTAAAAATCTATAACGAATGCTGTAAAATTAATAAAGGTTTTTGATAATTCTACATTTGTTTTATTTATTATTTTTTATTTATATTAATTTTTGTCTCATTGTTTACTTATTATTTTACTTATTTTACGTTTGTATTATTATTGATGATGACGATCAGTCCAATTTCGATTACAATTGATTAAAAAGTTATTTTTATTGAATTTTTCATTTGTTGAAAAAAAATAAATGACAAATTTTTATTTCTCCGAAGAAAAAATTCTTTAGAGCAACTTTATGATGTAGTTAGTCAGCCCATCTCGTTTATCTTTTCAACTTGCCAGTTGAAAATGTGTCGTGACAGGGCGCGATCGCGATTGCCCACCGGAATAACGAATTATCAATAATTATAACACTAATTATAATTGTACGATTTATCTTCCACAATCTTCGTTCCCTTGCAGCAAAAAAAAATATAATGTCGCGTGTGACGTTTCACTTGATCGCGTGTTTGATGGTTCTAACCACTGTGATGGGTGGTAAGTCTACACCAAAGGTAAGACGGACAAACGTTTATGTAATTTTAAAAAAAAGAAGAAAATACTTCGACGGTAATAGCGATTGTTACGTAACGGCAGTGAAAAAAATCATAAAAGGGATCCTTGTTTCAAACGCTTTCGTTTTTCTTTTCTCCTATCGGTCTTTCAACGTTCCGTAAATTTTAACGAATCTGAAAACCGAGATTCCCGAGGAAAATTCTTTTTTGTTATTCGTTAAATTTGTCTTGCCGTCTTTAAGAAATAATTTCAAAACTGGACGATTCACATTCGTTAAATTCGTCAAATAT
>JAPYZI010006037.1:0-19569 GCA_030523105.1 Ophioninae sp. A BG-2022a | reverse complement strand
ATTATGGTAGACGATAATTATACGCTGATATAATGGAGGATATCGATACAACGGAGGATACAATGGAAAACGTTGTCGAAATAATAAATTGAATACACTCCTGATTTAAATCCCTCAATGATTCCAAAAACGCTGAAACACGTCATTTTTCCATTTCCTCGTTTGTTTCTGATTGTTTTTCGATTTATTCCCCGTAGCTTTCCTGATAATTTACCGCTTGTACGATCCGCCGTTCCTGATCAGTTTTCCAGAAAGGGAACGACGGATCAGGACCTAGCGTTAGACCCGTTACATTGCGAACCTACACCAGAGTGGAAGCCCGACCAGAGCTTGATGTTATCAAGGGAAGGTAGATCAGGGACAGTACCTTTTCGGGAGTGGGAATTTCTACACGAGAATTTCTACGGTTCTGCGGACCTGCCAAATTTAGCAGTTGCCTCGTGGTCCCCGAGGTATTCTTCGCTCTTCCCGGTTGGTAACCAGCAACGCTGTTCGGAATACGATGCAAAGGAAGGCAGGGGAAAAGTGACGTAGGGGGAGAGAAATTCATCCCCCGTTATGACCAGCATAGCGCAATAACTTTTCGCAGACTGAGGGACGCAAGAGTCTCCGTCCGCCCCATTCCTGAATAATCTTCTATCTCTCTCCGGCCTCAGGACTATTCCAGTATTGTATAACTCACCAAACGTGACTCGAGTTTTATCCATACATACCTTTGCTCCATTAAAAAATATATGTCCATACCTGTCTGTGTGTGTGCGTGCATGTGTGTAATACCGCGTGCATGATTCAGAGAAGGCAGCACAGCGAATGTCCTCAAGGATGGGCACAAGCTCACCTTACGGCGGGATCGCGCGGAGTAAGCTAAACGTGCCGGTCGAAAGGAATATCCCTTGCACCCTCAATCTTTTCCAACTCCACCTAAAGGGAAATAAAGAGACAGGCAGCGTCTCTATATCGAAAGAAATATGCACACATAGGTCCATGGGGTTGATCCCTCGTTCCTACCTACCTATGTGTAAAAGCGTTCGTGTGTGTCTGTATCGGGTGTGTTCACCGTAGCGTCAGGTATAAGATACAGAGGCAAAGAGTCGGGTCAGGAGTTTTCATCCACGGGTTCGATTTATTCTTCTCCCCTTGGTCTTTTATACGCTCGACGGCGTAGTGTCTGCATCCAGCTTGATATTGAAATATCTCGAGGACCGAATTCCTCGCTTGGGCCGCCTCCCCAATCCTCTCCCTCCCACCATCTTCTGCCCTTCATAGAAGGCGCGACAGCCTGCAGCTTTTCTCTGCCTCGATTCTTGCTACGACTTCTTACTGCGCCTTTACATTAATACCTATATGTCTGTGTGTATACGGGGCGATGCGCGCGAGCGTCTCGAGCAATTAAACCTCGGGGCTAAAGCGCGCTTTGGCCTCCCGGTGGTAATTTACGATCTTGGTGAACAAGACCTCGTGATTATTAGCGCCTGGTGTGAATCCCCATGAGGGGTGGAGCCCTCGGTGGCTGTCCTCTATCTCTCTTTCTCTCTCTCTCTCTCTCTCTCTCTCTCTGCTTCTATTGCTCCCACTCGGTTCCGCTATGGAGAACTCGAGGATGGTCTTCTTTGTGTAGATACGGTTATATCTACGCGTCCGTGTGTAAGATGGCGAAGAAGAGACGGGCGAGAAGACGAACGAGGCACATATCCCTCTAATTCGAGATCCACGGGATACCTGCTGCTGTTGGTTGGTTACCACGGGGTCATAGAGACATCGGGAGGATTCTCCAGGGGTCCTGAGGCCGATTCCTCCTCGCTTCGCCATCACCTTATCCATCCTCCAGCGTGGCTCCTTTTTCGCCTTCACCACGGGGATTCCGGGGAGATCGTACCGTCACAAAAGCATTGTGTCACTCGCAGCGGGAAAAAGAATGAGGGACCGGAGCACCGCCGGTGTACCGTCACCTTGGATATGGTGTATCATCGCCGGGGCTCTCACCGACGCCTCCCTCTCTCTCTCTCTCTCTTACCAACCCAGAAAGATAGACGTTTGCACTGCTTTATCTGAACCGACTCATCCTCCCTTCCGCTTTGCCAACAAGAGACCATTCTTTCGTCTTTTCCCCGGTTGTTTAGCTTCAATGATCGTGCTGGAATTGAGAACAAACTGGGGTGATGGGAATCGCTATAATTGCCGTTTCTGCGGTGTCCTCTCGATTGGTCGTTTAGCTCTTGACGCTTTGACCAATTTTCCCTTCGTCATGTGAGAAACTACGGAGGATTCATCAACCTAACTGTACACTCAGACACGTGAGGTTTAATTCACTTTGACGACGGAGAATTCCCGGCGCTTTTGTATCCTCGATTCACCAGTCATCCTCGACTCATTTCTCACGTTGGGTAATTCGAGCACGGATGGACATAGTCTTCTCTGGGCCGTCCTGTTTGGGAATCCATCAAACAACACAAATATTTATATTTTTCATTCAGTCGTGTGTTTATTATTGATCAAATTTAACACGGAACAATAACCAAAGTTCGTTATAATCATCGGTTTAAAAATTATATCGTAAAACACTGGAACGTTCATCTGTACAATACTGTTTCGATCAACATGGGATGACCATAGAAGTTAAGGCGAAACGGGCACATTGAGATATCTTCGTTCATTTTAAAATCTAGGGGTTTCTAAATGGCCCAACGAATTGGAACACAATGAAAAGTTAGAGCCATTACTCGTAAAATATACAGGAGAGGTAGGACCAACCTTCATCCTTCGAAATAAATACAAAATACTGATTCTTCTAAAGGTTATATTATGAACACCTTTACGTCCTGAATGATGAAGACTTTAGTCGTTAAACCTAATATTTTTCTAATTATCGGAGATATATACAAGTCGAAATTACTCTTTCATTTATTTTACGTTGTTAATTTTCAGTGTCCGTGAATCCTGTCTTAGCGAAAGTTGATAACGCTTCGTCAAGCTATCCCTGATACCGTTCATCGATCCTCGAATTACTCCAATATCAGAATTCCGTATTATTCGGACATCTGAAACGCTGAAACGCTCAGAGGGCTTTGGTACATTGTAGCGTGATCCATCGCTTTCTTTTTTCTCCCCTCAGCTCTGGTACAGATGTGTCTTTGATGAGAGAGGATCGGGAAGTGTAACGTTGGCTGGAATTCACACGATAGCGAAAAGCAACGCGTGCATTGGAGTCCTCTCTTCCAACGGTCGGAATGACACGCACAAGCGGATGGATAATCTTCTACCGTTTCATAGCCGCTGATCCGGGCTGCTCGGACTCACTCAAGGCGATCACGTTTCTAAACGTCACCGCCTCCTCCCCTCTCCCCTCCAGCGCCCCCTGCGCTCTCATCTCAGCGTCCCGTTTACCCTCAACGTTTTCCCTGTACACGCGATAACGATGCTGCGTCGACGTATCTCATATCCGGATTCCGCTGTATCCTCTTGTACTCTTCACCTGGTTCATCCGCGCAAAGAGGAAGAGAAGGCTCCTTCAGCGCTACCAGGATCGCGTTTGATCGCCTCTTCGCGTGCTCGTAAATTCCAAAAGTTCCAGCTGCATCGATTGATCAAACTCTCACCGATTTTACCTCCCTCGCATCCCTAGGGTTTTCCTAGTCACACCAAACTTCACTGCCAATCAGGACCCGATGGCGAATCTCCGACTACAAATTTACAACCCTTTTCGATCCTCGAGCTACTCAAAGTGCTAGGAGATAAAGCTTTCGGAGTACCCCTTCTAATTGGATGCATAATGAACTCCCACTTGCGCGTCTGCAACCGAAAGGAATTTCCCGTTTCTCAGCTTTGAGCTCCCGTGGATACCGATAACCTCTATTTTCCGGAACTTCAAGGTCTTGCCGTACCGCTTCTATTCGAGGTAACCAAAGACGGTGCCTCGGATACAGGTATTACTTTCTTTCGCAGCCTCTCCATTGGCTTGAAGGATGCATCACTGAAATGCAACAAATATCTTGTTTCAAATTCTTTTTTTTTTTTTTTTTAATTATTATTGAATATTGTGTATTGCTCATTCAACGCATATCGCTATTAAATCCTCAATCAATTTTTTTGCTTTGTTTTTGGTTGCACGAATTGGTGAAAGAAATTTTGAAAAAAAAGGAGAAATGTTCTTTCCTTCCTTTCATTGAATACGAAATCTTGAACTTCGCTCTGAGAAACGTGAATTTTAGAAAAAAAAACGAGTTGAAAATGTGACTAGGAGTGTTAAGTTTAAAAATTATTTACAACTATCGTTGCAAATAAAAATTATTTACAACTATCTCGGAACCAGCGATTTCTAGATTCTACGATGTATCATTCCTCTTCCATTCAAGTTGTCTAAATAAAATAAGGATTTTTCAATGTTTTTATGATAATCCCAAATAAAATTGTTCAAAATAGGTTGAATTGGGATTCTGATCGCGAATGGGTGGATGGTGAACGCGTAAGTGGAAATGACGTTCAAGTTTAGGCAAAGACGTTTAAACAATTCTGATTTATCGATTTACAAGCTAAATATGGTAAACGCGATTTTTCGATGTTGATAAAAGTAAGAAGGAAGGAAAAATTTCGTGGCGTTTGAACGATTGCAAACACGAAGGTTGCATCTAACCGATTTCGCCAATGAAATACGTGTTCTCGAGTACCTCTCGTTGAGAACAATATTCGAATTGCTCTTTGCAATTTCCATTTACGTGGTAGATTCGATAGTGAGAATAAGCGCGCGCGGAGATTCGACAAGAGAGCGTGTAGCCTCGTTCAATCTTCCTCGCCCTTTTTCTCTCTTGAGCTGAAAGCTTTTGGCCTGCCCTTCCACAGAAAGCAACCCTCCATTCTACCCGGCGGCTCCCACCGGTCTCTCATGACGCTCTTGCTTTGATACCGGTCGTACATCGCGGGGCCTCTCTCCGGTGCACATTCCCTCGTGTATCCGGCTGCTGGGGCACCGGCTGGATAACGCCACGGGGTTTCCTCTCCAACAATCGGTATATCGCAATCGTGGCATTCCTGGACTTTCGGAATCCTCTGTCGATCGATTGCGATGCACACGTATTAAACACACGAGCTCACGATGATAAAACTTAAGGGTATACTTGCTACCCTGACGTTTCTTCCAATTCCCGGATCTCCCAGCACTCTTCTTCTTCTTTTTTTTTTCATATCCTCGCTTTTGGGATCCGCATATTGGAGTCTGGACTTTGATGTGTCCAGGGGACATGAAAAAATATTTCAATCTTTCGGCATCCGCGACGTCATCAACGTACGTGGTTCTGTGTCGATGATGATCGTCAGAGATCGAAGGGAAATCGAACTCGTTCGGATGGACGAGGGGAAAAAGAAAACCCGCTGGGTTGAGACCAGAAGGAATCTTTTCTTGATGGAAGAAAAAAAACTTTTGCCGAGTACACGTGTATCGGTATGGCTTTGATCGATTTTATCGACGTAAGCTCCAATCTCTCTCATTCACTTTCTATCTCTCTCCATCTCTCTCTCTCTCTCTCTCTCTGCTGCTGCTGCTCCTATATCGACGCCTCTCGCAGTTTCCCCATCAAGACTCTCTCTCTCTCTCTTCGTTTTATCATTGATATCGTTCCCTCTTGCGCTCCAAATGCTTTTATCGTTGATAGCTCTTCGCCTGAGTGCAGCCTCTATATTTTGTTTCTCTCGCTGTCTCTCTCTCTCTTTCTGCCCTCCCCCCCCCCTCGATCTATACATCGCCAAGAGGAATCCTCCATGAGTCGTGGTTGCGGAGGAAAGTGCCCCGTCAGAGATGGGAAATTACGATACGGGACTTCAGACAATGATGAGGCAGACGAGAAGAGGACGATCCTCAAACTCGATGACGAGAGATGTCCCTTGCTCCTTACCAAACCACAGCTCGGAATATCTACGATCGTATGATTTTTCGCGTAGGTATCTCATCCCGCGATCCTGCGTACACACCGTATTAGCTTCGCTCCTCACTTTGGCCCTCGATACAATTTATCGAACTCCTCTTTATCTCGAATACGATTTCTTTTTCTCTGGAATCTTGAGCAACGTGGTTTCTCTTTTTTGTTAAAATTTTTTTTTTTACTTTTTATTTCCTTGGTTGAGTCGAACGTTCCTGTGCTTCATCAGTTGGAATCCCACAGAGCTGCGGTGCATTCGTTTCGTATGAATAGGAACGTTCAATTGCGAAGACTGATCGACAAACGGAAGTTCTTTCAGCATTAAAATGTCCAATATTGCATTTGGATAAGTAGAGCTTCTTTAAATTTTTCGTTTAGAATATGGACTTATTATTTTCTAAATATAATTAAAAATATTCTTGGAGTTTTCATGGTTGGTGTGCAACGAAATAATGAAAAAGTCTTCGTTTCGTTATCATCAAAAATGAGATTTCGTATGTTTAAGTTGTACCTCGTATCTCTTATACAAAAAGAATCTTAAAAAACCGTTTTCCCGATTTTCATCGCTCCAAAAGTGCATCGAAATAAAATGATAATTCAAAGACAAAAAAAGTCGCTTTCCTTGGGTTCCAAAGTTGCAAATTCCGGTATAGGGGTGCTGTTGAAAAAGATGATATTCGGGATAGGCAAAAGACTATTAGGTCGGAGTTAGGAGAGCTCGATATCCGTGCACGTGTTCGTCCCCACGACGACAAATTTGTTCATTGTGCTCGTTGACGAGGCAATAAAATGTTTGGCGTAATTGAATGAAGGTTGATTCGAGCCGCAGCAAGCTCGGAACGATAAAACAGTTGGTACTTCATTGGGTGAGCTCTGGGATTTGTCGGTATCCCAGTCCTGGTTAGGGAGCGTCGATTTCGACGACTCGCTGTCAGGATATCAGAGCCCGAAAATGAACGTTCCATTCGTGGAAGTTTAAAGACCTTCCGCCTAACTGGCGGCTGATGTTACTCAACTGCGTCGTTCGAAAGGTTCTTTATTGTTGATGTATGCGAGGGTGTCCGCGGGTATACCGAATCGTGCACAACGCCGGGATAACGGTTGTGGCGCTTCTGGCCATAATTTAGCTCGCGAGAGTTCTGGACGAGACGTGGATTCGTACAACAGTCCCAGCGAGATGGAGAATCTCGCGTAATAAAGCCTCGAGCTTAGACAATGCCGCGACTTCGAGTTTGCGTAACTAACGAAGTTGCCGGTTTACGCTCTCAGAATGGAGAACGCGAGAGAGCGTTCAACCTTCCCTCCCTTCTTATACACAAGCGCGGGCATATTGTTACCAATATGGACTTTATATATACATATACATATATTTCATGTTCCCCTATTAATATTGCGTGGCGAAATCGCAAAATGCATTTCGCGATGTTGTCTAGACGCAAAACCTCGTGCACGATTCTCGTATGGGAGTTTATTAGCGTATCGAGGCTCTTGAGAGCACCCAACTTCTCGTTGATAAAGATTTTCTCACCTGGGAAATAATTTTTCCACCATAGTGTAAATATCTGCCATAGCGATCCGAGCGAGGAAGATAAATTGGCTTTTCGAGAAAGTCTCGAAGCTTCCGGATATTTTTTCGTACATTTCTTGTACTCGTGATATTTCTTTTTACCAGGTATCATTTAACTTTTTTATTGGACCCTAGGAATAATAAAAATAGTTCGGTCGCGCCTTCAGCGAAAAATACGGTACGGAAGTCGACGTGTTACGGGTCAAAAGTAAACTGGGCTGGTTGATATTTTGAACCGTGAGTGATGTTGGAAAAGGTGGGTAGAGGCTGAGAGAGGAAAAGCTTGTCGATGAAATAAATCCTCTATGTGTATGTGTGTGTGTGTGTGTGTCTCGCGACGGCGCTGCCACAAAGTAATATTTCCAGAGCAGAACTTTTTGCCTCCCTATGCTCCGGATATATCCTGAGGTTTTCTTCTTCTCTTTTTTTTTTCTCGTTTTGGCTGGGCTCGTTGTCTCGGTGACTAGAGCTGAGCAAAGAGCGGAGATTATAACAAGAAGCGAGAGACAGGGGAAAAGAGAAAGAGAGAGAGAGAGATGGATGCGAGAAGGCACAAAAGAGAAGGAAGTATAGTTCTGCTGGAGAGAAGAGCCCCTAGGCCCTGAGACAGAAGCTGTGGCCAAAGTTGCTATTTTCTAAAACCCAACTCCAGAGGGTTTCTTCTTCTTCTTCATCACATAGCATCTTGGTCCCTCTTCTTATTCTCTTTTGCCCTTCCTTCCTTTTGCTTTACGTCCATCCTCTTCTCCACCCTCCCCCCCCTCCGCCATTCTCCTCCAACCGCCTTCTCTCTCCTGGCAGTCATCTCTCCGACAGGCGACCCGGCGAGCCTTGTTTAATATTATCACGAAGCGGCTGCTACGAGTGAGAAAGGAACATGGAATCTCGCAACGAGACTCCAGCAACCTCGAGAATTCCACCTGTCCGGATTCCTCGGGCGTATTCAGAGAGTGCGCCTCCGGCGATCCTCTCTAGGCTTCTCCTTTTACTTTCATATAAAATACCCAGTATTCTGGGCCTCCGTGTACTACCTATTTCGTCCTACGATCGGTTAACTCCTGTGCATCATCGCGATTTTTTCCTCCCTCCCCCACCATCCTCTTTCAACCTCAAATCCTTCGTCTCCCGGTGAGGATTTTTATTCTTCGCCGCTCTCTTCCCATTATCCTCTCACTTTGATTTCTCGTCTCTTTTCCACACGGTGCGTTCCTCTGACTCTTGGACTTTTTCTTCCTTTGGACTCGTCGGTGATCAACGCGCTTCGTAGTCGCTACTCTCGTACTGCTCACTTGCTGGAATCGTTTTTTGCTTTTTTCTTCTTTTTTTTTTTTTTTTTTTTTTTTTTATGATTGCCTGAGCCCGGATACGATTGCTTCTCTCGTCCGTGGCTGCTTGACTTCTCTCTCTCTCTCTTTCCCTCTTTCTCTCTCCCCTCTATTTCTGTATTTCTTTTTTCTGGATTAATCAGCTTATTTTTTTGACTCGTTGGAAAAGTCGGTTTTTTATTTATCATTATTCCTTAATTAATATCAAGATTTTTGTTTTTAGTTTATTGTTAAGTTTATTTTAAGTTTGAGTCAATTTTCATTTCAATTTTTCATTTAAATGAAAATTTGAAAAATTGAATGTTCATTTCAATTTTTCATTGAAATGAAAATATGCAAAATTGAATGTTCATTTCAATTTTTCAATGAAATGAAAATATGAAAAATTGAATTTTCATTTCAATTTTTCATTGAAATGAAAATTGTCATTTCATTTTCAGTCAATTTTTGTCCTGGCTGAACATTCTTTTGAACATTCTTCCGTTTCTTGATTATTTTCGGTTAGTATTGCGTTTTTTTTTTCGTTATTCTTGCTGTATTATTGTTTTGTTGTTAGTATCGTTGAACTTTATATCTTTATTTTGTTAAGATTTTTGTTTTATCTTTAATTGCCAGAAAGTTTTTTACTAGGGCATAATAAAATCTATCGTCACCATCGTCTCTCCCTCTCTCTCTCTCTCTCTTTGTATGCCCGCATGGAATCCTTGAATCCCTCGGTAGTCCAAGGCCCATTTTGCATCGAGCTTATATACACAGGCTATTCGGAGAGCTCAGATAAATTACCACGATATACGAATGCGCGGGGAGAAACGAGATGAGAGAAGGAATAACGAAGTATACGATGGAGCCTGCTTATACAATCTCCCTCGTCGGTAATTACTGTAATCTACTTTCTTTCGGTCTCTCTCAGTCCGCTGCAAATTTCTGGACTTGTGTTCGAGTCCTGACAGCCACGTATCACGAAGTTGACGTTTGCGTCGGAAACCAATGAATATTTTTAAAATTATTCTCCGCTTTCTTAAGAAAACAATTATTTTTCTTTAAATTTCAATTTAGAGAATTATTTTTCGTCACGATTGACAAATGATTGTACAATTTTCAATTTTTTAGTTTCTTTCATTTAAAATTTCGAAATTTTATTATAACCGTAAATAATAAACAAGTCAAACAAACATTTGTTAAGATTTTTGTTTATCTGTAACCTAAATCTACCAAATCAAATTTTTGTAATATGGAAAATAAAAAATTGACAAAAAAGAAATAAACAAATTTCACCGTGTTCCGACGAATCATTAACTTCTTGATGTTGAGTTCGTTAGGATTCTGCATCTTGGAAACTCAATGATACGGAAAAAAAATATTAGTTCATTATTAGTTGAAAAATATTGGTTCGATTATTCAAAGCTTCCTTTTTGGCTAATTAACATCGTGAATTTCTAATCGAAATATTTAAAAACCCTATACTGATACTCGTATCTCATATGGGCCCAAAAAACTGCGAACTGATCAAAAGAAATTAAGTTGCGTTCCAAGTATAAAATGTGTTCGCCATTCTTTGCTGGATGACGTTGAAGATTTCACGATTAGGGTGCAATGAAATCGAATCTCTTTTTAATTGCACAATTTTTCATCGGTTTCAACTTGCAAAAAGCACTCAAACGTTTTTAAGTGTTAATTGTGGTTCGATCACGATCTCAAAAAAAAAAAAAATATTATTGTTCGAATAATGACAAAAAAAGAGGGGAGGATAGGAGAATAAAAAGAAACGAAAGGGAGATACTGCTGAATCGTAACAATGAAAATTTCTACGTAATTCGTAAGGGCCGATGAAACGGAATATCAGTATTAGGATTGCGCGCTCCGAAAGCTTGGGATGATAATTTGTCGATGTACAGTGTCTTCTCGAGTGTCATCGTTCGGTAGCTTTCATCACTGACGAGTGTGTGACGAGCAGCCTAATTAGAAGCTCCGCTTGCGCCCAGAAAAGACCGCGATAACCTCCGTCCGATTTCTCTCAGTCCTAATTGGCACCACTAAAGATTAAAACGAAAAAGAAAAGAGGGGGTAAAAAAAACGATCGGTGCGACGTCGCTTGTTCGTGTTTTTTTTTTGTATCAATCCAAATGGGCAACCGTGCGCGTTTGGATTTTTTGTTGATCGCCAGACGAAACTCGTTCGGTCTTTATCTGTATTATTCGAACGTGCGGACGTCGTAATTGGGATGATGATGGGATCATTCGAGTGCGTGTAAAAGTCACACTATTGACGTTCCCTGTATTAAATACGGTTCAGGCCTGGTTTGCCTCGTTTGATTTACTCAACCAAAGACTTTGATGGAAAAAATCAGAAATATCACTGAATCGTTTCCTGGGTGAAACATTGATGTTACCTGAATATGAAATACGGAGCTTTTATCAAATAACGAAGAAGAAGATATTAATAATCAAGTTTAATAATAATACGATTACATTTTACATAATTCTCTGCTCCGTTTAATCATCGAATTATTTTCAACAATAATCGACGTCTGACAGTGCTATCGTAAATAATAACTAACGACGCTCGACGATAATTGTACACTGATAAAATACGAACAATATCGATAAAACGAACCAAGAATATAACAAAATCCCATCCAATAAAACGGATTCAAAAGCTATGTACAAATAATCCCGAATAAATCATCAAGAATTATCGTAACGAAGATTTGCTCGAATAGAATTCGACCAACCGAGGAAAAATCATTTTTCCTGGGTTTCAAAGGTGGAAGCTTCAACCCTATGAGTAGACATCCGTTTATAGGATGCACATATGAGAAGCCCACACCCAGGCGTATCCAGTGATAGGGCAAGTTTTATCTTTTTTTCGCCTCGTTTGAATGCACGTATGCGAGATTATCCAGCGTCGGCTATGTGCACCGGAGGTGTACGTTGGAACGGGGAGGTGGTGAAATAGCGAAAGACTCAGAGCTCGGCTCTTATATTGCTTCTCTCTTTCTCTCCCTCCCCCCCCCCCCCTCTCTTTCTCTCTTCCTCGTTCTGCTTCTCTTTGCCTGCATATCGTGTAATGTACACCGATTCCGATAAGAATGTTGATGGGGCTCGGGGATCTCTGGCTGCTTTTCCTCTTCCAGTTTCATTCTAACTCGCTCGACGTCGACGACGCCGACGACAAAGGACGGGTTATGTTACGGCCATTCCGTTACTACGTCCAGGCTCTCTCTCTCTTTTTCTCTCTCTCTCTCTCTCTCGGATGTTGCACATTACGAACACACTACATACATACACCAAGCTCTCTTGCAGAAACTTCTCTTCCTTTCCTTTTCCTCTTTTTTATTCGCTACACGGCCAGCGTTCCCTCCCGTTTTTCCTCGTGTTACTTTTTTCTTCTTTTTCTTTTTTTTTTTTTTTTTCGGGCTCCTTTCCTCCCTCGCGGCACCGTATAACTCGGAGCTTTTCTTCCTTTCAACTTGAGGGCCATTTTTATTTTATTTTCTCGTTTTTTTTTCCACCTCTGTTTTCCTTTCTCCTCCTCCCCGCCCTCTTGCTACCATCCCTCCCTCGTCTCCTTCATCCTCCGCCATTCCGGCACCTTCAGTCGGCCCGCGATTTTTTCTCATTTACGCTTGGCAAGGAAAAACCGACGAGCGCCCACACATACCGGTCTTTTACGATTACACGCGCTGTGTGTTGGACCCAATGAAGGAGGGAGAGTTGACGACAGACAAGGAGAGAGAGAGAGAGAGAGATATCCTATGGTCGAGATGCGCCAATAAACCGAACCCCCACACCCCACCTCCTCCTTTCAATTTCCTTCTCACCCCTTCCTCTCAGATATCACGATGGATTATAACAATAAAGCCTCGACTGTGGTGGTCAGTTTGCGACGATCTCCAATGTTTACCCTTCGATCATAAATCCTCCGGCAAGTATTAACACTTTTCGTTCTTATTTTTATCAATTCAATTAATATATAGTTATTAATTCTTCATAAGAAGCAAAAGAAACAGTCGGAAAATGAATTATTTTTTTGTTAGTTAACAATATACATTTGACAAAACAATAAAGGTTGGCAAATAAGTAAGTAAAAAGAGGCAAATCGAATGAAACGAAAAATAAAAAACTAATTAAGTTGAGACGAACGATCGTAATGTTTTTTTTTTTTTTTTATTTTACAGCAGTATCCAATATCTCGTTTTATATTTCCTATCTAATATTTTTCAATAATTTTTTTCAACCAGCAATATTCCTACGAAGTAAATGAACAAACAAAAGACAAACTTCAATTTTTGCGATCGATCGTTGATAACCTATAAAAGAAAGTTCCAATAATGAAGCATCAGTTAAAGCGTTTGTATCCTTGCGTTTCACGAAATCACACGTGGAACCATCGATACTCCGATGGGTGACCGTACAGCCGTACGAAAAAATAAAAAAGAATTTTGTTTTTTTTAAACGAAAAAATAAAAAAATTTTGTTTTTTTTAAACGAAAAAATAAAAAAGAATTTTGTTTTTTTTAAACGAAAAAATAAAAAAGAATTTTGTTTTTTTTAAACGAAAAAATAAAATAGTCACGAAAAGGAAAGAAACGAGCGCGCTTGAACGAAACCGTGCAACAGTAGCACACTATGCACACCGGACGTAACTCCTTCGTCATGTTTCTCGACTCATCTACCCGTCTGAATATCCGTCATTCATTGAATATCATTTATATCGTCCGGAGGCGCGCAACTTGTCTCCGATCGCTTATCAGTGTGTCCGTTGGGTTCAGGCGTTCCAACCCCCTCTCCCTCTCCACCTTCTCACCTCCCCTGAATCCCCCGTCCCTTATCAGCGTCAGGGCGCGTATGAATAATTATCTTTTCCGCCAGTGAGAACGCCGTATATGTCTACTCCTGACGCTCCGGATTGTTCGAAACTGCAGTGGAAAAGGGGGCAAAAACGAACGTGGCGAAAAAATGCAAAAATATACCGCGGCCGAGCGGGGGGGGGAGGCGGCTGGGTGAGTGGAATTTATGCTTTGGCGAAGGACTCTAAGAATAGGAGGGAAACGGTAGTCAGGGAGAGTGGGGGGGGGGGGGGGGAGGAGGAGGAGGAGGTGCACAGCGAAATATCAGGCTGTACATAAGAGCGCAAGAATCGCGGGGGTAGGAACCTTTTCACCCCTTAAGTTTTGAACCCATCCCTGTGCGACCTTCCCGCTTGAGCGCCGAGTTTCCTCGCGCACATATATTTACACTTGTATGAATATACATATACGATATTTGATATTGAAAGGCAGCCCTTCTGCCCTCTCTCCTCCTCCACACCCTCTCCCCTTCTCCACCCTTTTTCTCTCTTCCTCACCCTCGTTTGTCGACCCTTTACGCCCGGGGAACTTGGCAACTTGAGACTTGTTTTTGACGTCACGGACATACGCCGGGCGGATTTATACGCGGAGAGACGATGGGGTGGCTCGGGGAAGAGGGGTGGTGAAAATAACGGATGTTGAAGCTCGATGGAATGGGAAAAAGGCAAGTGAATATTGTATGAGTTAAATGGGCATTTCTCTCTCTCTCTCTCTCTCTTTCGCTCTCTCTTTCATCGTTCTTCATCCCCCATCGAAGGGTCGCAACAAGAATTGCCGAGCCACCTTCTCCAACTCGCTCCCTTGTAAGGGCTCTTCGGCACGTCGTCGCGAGGTTTCTCTCGCCGCGAAAAACTTTTCGGCTGTGCCCCCCCCCCCCCCTCCTTCGCCCGCCCGTCGGCACGTGTACGCAGGAGATATGATTTTCGAAACGAAATTTTCTTTTTCTTCGAAGAATTTTACCGGGAAGAATCGCTTTCATTGGCTCAACGGTCACGGGCTGATAGAATTGAAGGAATGACGAACACGTTGGAAACTTTTGACGCGCCACCTCGTTACGTCGGTTATGACAATTTTGGGATTTTGCGCTGCGAGTAACTGCCCACGGATGGCGCGCCCCGCGCGCGAATTCGGCCGCGAACTCTCGACTTTTCGGGCGAAGAATCGTGCCAGGACAATTGCCGAGCGCTGAGCGCGCCCCCGTGTGTCTTTATGCACGTGTGGATTCGTTACGAGCGCAGCGTGGAGAAAAGACTCGCGTAGTTTGTTGTCTTTTTTACCCTCCCAACGAACTTTTTTTTTTTTGTCTTTTTTACCCTCCCAACGAATTTTTTTTTTTTTTGTCTTTTTTACCCTCCGAGCATATTCGAAACAATCGCGACCGTGAACTTTCGACTCGGCTTTCAACCTCGATTTGCCTTTCAGATATTTCGCACGTTACGTCTTGTTGCCTGCGAAGACTCCTTTTTCCTCGGTACACCCTTTTCGACGAAACAGAAGATATCTTGAGTTTGACTGCTGATGGCGGTGCAGAAAGAGAGGGTAGGGGAGGGGAGTTGACAGGAAAGCCCAGGGCTTGCCCTCGTGCATAAATTCTCGTTTTAGTGCTCTGGCAAACGTGTGCAACTTCTACACAGAGTACGTGCTCCGACCACCATATTGTTGGCTACACTCCGCCCGAGCCTGCTGAGAATATCGACTGGTGACATCGACGAGCCAACCGAAGTTTGCACTATTTTTGCGATACGTATCCACGAGACGGGACTCAACTTTGCATCGTTGGAATTCAAAAATAGAGTCTTCATCCCTTTTTGTTTTTTTTTTTTTACCGTTTTCTGGTCTGAAAATAGCGCTTGGGTTTTGCTAATTTTTATAGCAGGTTTACGACCTCAATTTTCAAACGAAAAAGATTTTCATAGTGGTTTGAATAAAGATTTGAAAAATTTGGAAATAGAAAATCATTTCGATTTTACGATCTAAAAATATTCGGAAAAATGTTCTTAATATCCATAATTAATGCTCGTAATTGATACTCCCAAATTTGTATGTTCCTTATTACACAGATTACTCTTAATTGATGGGCTTGAAGTTTGCATCATGAAAGACATCGATTCTTTTTTCGCTTAACGAAAATAAAATTTCAAAAAAAAAAACGAATAAAACCGCGTGACTTTCGTGGCTGAAATGTGCCATTTTTGAAAACCGATGAAAAATTATTTTCGTTGCGTCACAACGAAGCAAACTTGAGTGTGATAATTGTCGAAAAGCTTTGAATCAGACATTCTACCATTTTCGTTTGCAAGTAGTATTAATTCAGCGGTTATCTCGCATTCTCCACAATCTTAAAATTGACAACTGTCAATTAAGCGTCCCCTGACGATCTTTAATTTCGAAAAAAAAAAATTCAAAAATTATCAAAAGCCATCGTTGATTTTCGAAATTGATTTCAAACGAGAAAATTGTCAGGTGCCATTGTCGTTCATTGACAAAAGAGACCAAACGAGAGTATCACGGAGTTGAGAATAATTCGAGTGATCAAACGAGTGCTTTTCGTACAAGCTTTTGGATTCGATTAGGGAGTTAAGTGATGTATAACGTGGCCGAGCTTGAAATTTGTGAAGTTAGGTGAAACCCGTATGAATAAGTGTATACGTGCACGTGTGTATACGTGTAGGAACACGAAAAAAAAAATAAAAAAATTGGAGAAATGGGAGAAATGGGAGATGGCAGGAGGGAAAAGGAGAACAGCATCCGCAACATCCTTCCTCGTACTCCTGTCGCGGTCTCCACTGAGAATTCGTATATATAACTATCTCTGATGTGGTGTTGCTAGGTAACCGAGTTCTAGGCAAATCGCGTCGTCTCCATACACTCTCTACCTCTCTCTTCCTCTTTCTCCCTCTTTGTGCGTCCTCCGACTGATCCTACTTCGGCTCTCTCCTGCCACAAGGAGATTCGCTTCTTAGGTCGTTTCAGGGACAAGAGTGAGACACGGTAGAGAGAGGTAGAGAAGGGTCCTTCCACGATCGATTCTCTCGGTAACTTTCCTCGCCAACTACGCCGTTCACCGAGGGCTCTTGAATTTTTGCTAGCGCGTGTAACACCTCTTTTAAAGATGTATGATTAGAGGTGGGGTGACGATTCCCTCGTTTCAACGAAAATCCACGTTATCCCATTGCGCGTCGAGCCCTACCGATTTTAAGCCGGAAATCGAGTGATTTTACTTCTCAACCGTGGAAAATACGTCAGTTGGTACAACCACTTGTTCGTCCATTAGATACGAATGGAAACAACGAGCTTTTATCCTTATCGCGTTACGTTTGTATTTGTCACGTTTTTTAGGGACTCGTTACGGTAAGATTTATCATCGAAAGTACTTTTTCGATTTTCTTCGTTCATAGTTATCTCGCCCCATCAGCTTTTATGAAAAATCATTCTGCGGGTTTTAAGAGTCATCTTTTGTCACAAAAGTGACCACGCGACGATCAAGATTTCTTCGGTGGAACGAGAATGATTATTATTTAATTTTCCAAATTTTTTATTGAAAACAAGAAATTCTTGTTTAGCGTTTAGTAACGAATTTGCTATTTATAATAACGGGTAATAATTAAAATAGGGGTATTGAAAAAGAAACCCTGAAGTTCCAACGATCTTCAATCCCTGGGTTGATGAGTTATGAGTATTCACACGGAGCCAACGAAAGTCAGGCAAGTTTGGTCCTGTTGATCCTGCGCAACCAGTCGTTTCAAGAATTACTCTTTCCGTGGACTCAGGAAAAGTTGAATCAGTTTGACATCCAATTTTCCCGTATAACTAGTAACTTATGGTATTCGCGTGACGAAACATCAGTCGAAATCGATCATTGAGAAAGCTGGGTGGATCAAAACGAATCGCGTCACCAAAAGGGTTTCACCACTGCCGCGAGCAATCCAGATACCTCAACGATCCATCTTTAACGATCCAAACATTTCCTTATTAATCTTCCAAAAGTTTGAACCCATATATCGTTACCATTGAAACCGAAATTCCAAAAACTAATTGCGCAACATCCAACATCCATCCGTACGGTCCCCAGAAAAATCGTTAAAACTTGAGTGATCCCTAACAATTTTTGGGGGTCACACGGGGTGCCATTTCCACTTCGTTCATCCCTGATCACGCAGGTGATCGGCGTTACATCGTCGCGTACGATTTTTTTTTTTTTAATGAAACACCCGTCTGCCGTTTGGCCCCTTTGACCTGGCTTTGTATTTACACTTCTCCAAGGGTGTAGGCATGACGATTACGATCGTGAACATCGCTAATGTTCAACTCTTGTGGGAGCTACCGTTTCAGTCATTCTTTCATCCCTTACCCACGTATCGATCGAAATCGGCGAAGTACGAGACAAACAAGAAACCATCGTAAGGAGAGGGATGAGGGAAGACCGGTGGGAGGGGGGGGGGGGGTTTAACACGAACCGAAAACCTTTTCTCTTGTTCAGATCTCACGTATGTCCGCGTATTTGGGTACATCGTGCGGCCACCACTTGGTAGGGCTTTATCGGTTTCATTCATCGACGACCAGCTGGCCCATCGTGTTTCTCTCTCTCTCTCTCTTTCTCTCTCTTAGTCAATGTTCTCCGTATTCGAAATGCCGCTGCGAAGGCGCATTGTACGATTTAAAAAAATAAAATGCCCCACTGCGCACGAAGCTTCTTAGACATGAAAAAAAATCTTGGTACGATTCCAGTTTCGTATTAGGCGTGGTAAAAAGAAATCCATTTTCGTTCAAACAAATAGCTTTGGTTATCTGTATCTTGCGTTGTATAAGAT
Organism: Ophioninae sp. A BG-2022a; assembly: GCA_030523105.1. Classification (NCBI taxonomy): domain Eukaryota; kingdom Metazoa; phylum Arthropoda; class Insecta; order Hymenoptera; family Ichneumonidae; species Ophioninae sp. A BG-2022a. The sequence goes on along the minus strand of JAPYZI010006037.1, from coordinate 1,108 downwards.
CGCGTTAGACATATAAGATTTCGTACAATCTTTTCCGACAGTTTTGTGATTGGTTGACTCAGTTTTTGATTGATCGACTCCAGAAAATAATGCATTTCTTTTTACTACACCTGATTTATCTTTCGAACGAAAACAGGACGGTTGGAAAAACGTCAATGTTTATGAAACATCGCAACTTCTCCGAGACATGTTGCAAGTCTCGTCAATTGAATTGTAACTTTTTTAAGGTGTGAAAATAAAGAGAAACTTTTGTTGGTTTGAAAATTATTGTGATTAGCAAAAGTTTTTGGAATTTGCTTCGTTTTTTTTTTAATTGCGGTTGCAGAGGTTGCGATTCCTTTGATGTTAAAGATTTGTAATTTACGTAAAAAAAAAAAATCGTTACTTTTGTCGAAAGAATTGCAACTTTTCTGACAAAAATTGTAACTTTTCGGAAAAAATTATGACCTTTGAAAAAACATTGCAGCTCTTGTGAAAAAAATTTCCCACTCTGCGGAAAAAAGCAACGTTCCATAATTTATCGATATTCAACGATTATCCTTTTTTTCTGTTACAGGTACGTACGACGCGTGGAAAGTTTTGTCATCTCGACTGTTCGTGAGTCTCGATCCGAAATTCTTCCAAATTACTGGCAGTTTTTTTTTTTTCGTTTCATTTTTTTTCTTTTTTTTTATCGACGTCCGTAACATTCCAGGTGAATGTTTCGTAGGGAATGGTGTGGGTTATACACGGGGCAGGTGCGTACCGAGTCGCCTCAATCGAGCATGTGCCGCAAGGTGCATTCTTCGCCAAAAGTCCTCGCCGTTTGCCTTCTCGTTGCACCCTTGGTTCGCTCGAATCAGACCTCCAGAACGAAGGGGCGACGTTGCAATATCGAGACGAAAAGAGTCAGAGAGAGAGAGAGAGAGAGAGAGAGAGAGAGAGGGAGGGAAAAAGAGAGAGAGAGAGGGAGAGTGAGAGAGAAAGGGAGAAATAATGACATTGATGATGGTTTATTTATGCCTCGGGTCAACCATTATGCAAAATATAAAACGAATTTGTAAAGCAAAAAAAAAAAAAAAAAAAAAAAAAAAAAAAAAAAAAAAAAAAAAAAAAAAAAAAAAAAAAA
>JAPYZI010006035.1:0-16478 GCA_030523105.1 Ophioninae sp. A BG-2022a | reverse complement strand
GTGGACTTTTTGGGAAAACTATGAGAGATATCGATACGAATCCAACGCCATTATCTAAGTTAGGCAAAAACCTTTTCCAAACCCACCAAATGTATCCCCGTTGCATACAAGAAGCTTACTCTACGGCCTTTTGAAATATCGTGATTTTTGAGATTCCGGAAAAATGGCGGGGGGGGTCGAAAAATTTTTTTTTTCGTTTTTTAAGTATTAAAAGGGTGTATTTCATCGGAAATTTTCCGCTGATTACGAATATGCACGAGTTTTTACCGAAAGTGTAAAATTAGACTGGGAAAATGCGAAAAACCTTTTCTCGACTATTTTTTCGACGTTTTTTCCTAGAAAATTTGGGTTTTGGGGGAAATTAATGGCAGATTCGTGTTCAGGGGATCAAATTACATCATAATAGACCATTTAAAAAAATATTAAAAATCAAAAAAATTTTTTAACTTTTCGGCAATGTAAGTTTTTGCACTGAATCATCGATAACTTCTTTTCCTTTGGGATTTGGTAGTCCAGTTTGCGCTCTTTTTTAATCTTTAAAATCCGATGATTTTTCGATTTTTGGCAGAATTTCAAAGTCGGACCATCGATTTTTGCAAATTTTTCCATACATACCCCTTTGCTTCTTTTTTTCCGATTTTTCAAGTAGACATTCCGTCGAAACTATGAGAGATATCGATACGAATCCAACGCCATTATTTAAGTCAGGCAAAAAGCTTTTCCAAACACCCCCATTGAATCTACATAGCCTACAAGAAGGTCATCCTACGACCTTTTGAAATTTCGTGATTTTCAATATTTCGGAAAAGTGGCCGGGGGAAGTCAACAAAATTTTTTTTCCGTTTTTAAACTCTTAAAAGGGTCTGTTTAATCGGAAATTGTCTGCTGATTACGAATATGCCCGAGTTTTTGCCGAAAGTACAAAATTAGACTGGGAAAATGCAAAAAAGGTCTTCTAGAATATTTTTTGAACATTTTTGCCTGCTGCAGCTTACGGTAGCTATCGTAGCGACGAAGGTTACGAATTAGCGCAGTGAACAAATGACAAATGACGAGTCAAGAATTATACCGATGCTTCGGAAGGATGCGCCGTCGCCAGTGAGAAAACCGTTGAACCGAATTATCTCGATGGTCGATAAGATTTTGAGCTCTGGTGGTACATCTTTCTCACATTTGTGTGAAAAATTTCGAAAACCAATTTCTCCGCCATTTCTTCATAAAAAAAGATTAAACAAAGCTCGAAACGTGTACTTTTGATTGCTTCAGAGGTTTATGCTCGGGAAATTTGTGAAAGTGCGATACGATGGATCGTAGCTCGCAATTGCTCCCATGGTAACCACAATCTGCAAAATTTTTTTCAAAATTTTGGTAAACTCCGAGCATGTTCCTCTTAGAGCAAGCGTCCTGCGTACACACAATAAATTTCATTTCAATCGGTTGAACAGTACGGGAGAAATTGGATTTTAAAATTTCGAGGTGGGTACGAATGTGTTCGTCATGGCCTTAATACGTCTCATCGATAAGAGACCATATTTTCTTCGAGTCAATCATCATCTACTCCCATCAAAAAATGATGAGAACAACAACTTCGTCGTTCTACCTCCACACTGATATCCCGAAAACGACGCTAACCTGAAACTCTTTATTGCCTTTCTGGAACGAAGAGTCGGAGCAAGTACAAAATTAGCGAAGAAGGAAAAAAATGAGTATTAAAAAGTTGCCCTCGTAAAGAATATTATTGCGTGAAACGTCGTCTCTCAAAGCACTTCGAAGTACCTGGTCCAGGAAATTGATGAAATAAAAAAATAAAAAAAAAAATAAATAAATAAAAACGTTCGTACTTACAAAGCGGGTCTATTACGAGAGGGGAATAATGCTCCTGAGACTGAATTTTTTATACTCCTCGTTGCCGATGTCAGAACCGAGTAATAACAACGGGACAACGAGAAAAAAAAAAAAAGATTTTTAAAAAATAAAAAAATATAAACACGTTCATCCCTTAGGGCGAAAACGGAAGTCGAGCTAAACATTTGTTAACCATCTTCATCGAGCTTACCAAATACGTCGTTGCATTATTTGTCCAGTGAAAAAGAAGAGAAAAAAAAAAGAAGGAGAAGCTGATGAAACATGAGACCTCCAACGACGCGCCGGCTCCCCCGAGGCAGTAATGAGCTTGCAATGCGGGATGACGGGAAAAAGCTGTTGAATTTATGGCTACGAGACTTCTCATTCTTCCCAAGTATAAAATATCGTTCCTCTTGTCCGTTATTCGAGTACAAAAATCAGCTAATTTTCATTTTATTATTTTCGTTGTTTCGATCCGGAAATGCGATCGTGAATTCTCGAGTTAAGGGCTTGAAGAACGCCCCTCCGTCCATTTCGAAATTTTGAATCCTCCTCTGTAGCCTCCAAATGACCTTGGAAATTTTGAAACCTCCTTCGAACTTTTGAAACCATGAACTTTTTGGAACCTTCTTGAACTCGAAACTTTTGAAACAATAAACTTCTTGAACTTGACATATTTCAAACCTCCTTTTTGATGCCTCTTTGAAATTTTGATATTTTTTGAACTATTGCCCAATGAAAATCCCAATAAATCCAATATCGTTTACGAAAGTCGAATCCGCGTGAATAACTTTTTCCAAATGGATTGGAACCTGGATTATTCAAAACTTTAAAAAAAGGAGGAGGGGGAAGGTGAATTAACAAGGTTGTTATTATGCAACGGAACGTTGGTAAATGAAGATAACGATAAAAAGAGTTAATCGACAGGAATGGTTGGCTCGTTCGAACGTGGCTCGAACCCGTTAAACGCGCTGAATCAGGAGGCGAAGTGCAACGAGTTTTTGCTCAAGTTACCGAGGAAGCGAGCAGCGCGTAATTTTGCAGCCGTATATAACGAACTAGCTAGGTTGGAAGCCATGAACGAGGAAAACTAGATCCGAAGATAGACCAGTTTCGTTTCGGCAACAACGCCGAAACGAAATTATTTGGTTGTCCGATCCGGCGCGTAAGAACGTTTCTATCTGCGTAGAAAAACGCCGGTTAGTTTTGACAGTTGGAGCATGTTCTGGGATGAACTTGAGTACGTCGGAAAAAAAGAGTAAATGTTCAGAAGTGGGGCTCCCGGAATCGGACAAGAATACTTGGATGGATGACCGTTTGGCTCAGTATGGACTCGCGAGACGAATACAAATCCGAATGAACCCAAGCAAACCCAAACAGAAGCAAACAAACTCCGAACGAACCGAATAAACCCAAACAAACAGAAAATGGCGCTAAATAAAAATAAATCTTAATGGACGAAAAATCACGTGCGCCGACATAACATTATTTTATTTGGGTTTGTTTAGGTTTGTATGGGTTGGTTTATGTGTTTGTTTGGGTTTGTTTGTTTGTTTGGGTTTGTTTGGGTTTGTTCAGATTTTGTTTGGCTTTGTTTGGGGTTGCTTAGGTTTGTTTGTTTAGGTTTGTTTTTGTTTGTCTGTTTGATTGGGTTTGTTTGTTTGTTGAGGTTTGTCTGTTTGGGTTGGTTTGTTTGTTTGTTTGGGTTTGTTTGTTTGTTTCGGTTTGCTTGTTTGTGGGGGATTGTTTGTTTGTTTGGGATTGTTTGTTTGTGGTTATTTGTTTGGGTTTGTTTGTGTTTGTTCGGGTTTGATTGGGTTTGTTTAGCTTTGTTTGAGTTTGTTTGTTTGTTCGGGTTTGTTTGTTTGTTCGGGATTGTTTGTTTGGTCGGGGTTGTTTGTTTGTTTTCGTTTGCTCGAGTTTGTCCAGGTTTTGTTTGGGTTTGTTTGGCTTTGTTTGGGTTTGCTTGTTTGTTTGGGTTAGTTTCGGTTCATTTTCTCTAACCATAAAAGAAACAATAAAAAATTAATTGCCTTGATTCCAACAAAAGCCCCACTTCCGAATACTTACCAAAAAAAAAAGGTTTTAATTGTTCGTCCGCAGAAAGGGTCCTGGCCCAACTATCAAACTAACGTGTCACGTTAATCGAAGCTTTGATGTAATTTCGAGGATTAGTAAATCACGTGTTTTGAAAAGTAAACGAAACGATTAATGAACGAGCACTCCAGAATCGAGGATCCCACATTCCTGGCTTACCCATCGACATCTCCATCAAAGGTCGAAACCTCGTTGAAAATACGAACTGCCCACATCAATCGAACCTACCAATAGCGTCCACTCGACGTAACGAGGTCTACCCCACTAACTAAAACCACCGGAAACTCTGAAAGAGTAGATATTCCGAAGCAAAAAAAAAAACAAAAAAAAAAAAAAAAAAAAAAAAAAAAAAAAAAAAAAAAAAAAAAAAAAAAAAGAAAAAAAAAATGAGGCCCGATATTTCGCCTCTATTTTACGTCTTCCTCAGCGAGAGTATCAATCGAGAATATCAACAAACCCAAACAAACCCAAACAACCAATGGGCCAACCGATTGGCCAATGATTGCTGAATGAAACGCAACGTTTCTGAAAAATAAAAACAAACCCAAACACAACAATTCGTTAATGATTATCTTTGTTCCTTTGAAGAGTTAAAATAGTTGTTCGTATCGTCGTTATATTACATTTCTTGCGTAAAAGTAAAGAAAGGACGCAAGGCTCCGTTACTTCCACTTTTCACGATCCCCCGCGCAAAAGACAGCAAGATTGCACGTCTATTTCTATTTTCGCTATTTCCGTTTACGCTGAGAATACGAAACCGGAAGGTAAAGTATTCTCGAGGAGGTTGTGTTATTTCTCGTTGGAACAAAGTGCGGGAAAATGATGATACGACTACATAAGGAAAGACATCGCGTTGAGTGTTCCCTCGGAAAAGGAGAAAAGAGAAATAAAGAGAATCGTCGTTCTCGTCTGCTATTCCGCGGTCTCGACGTATACAAAATAATAATACGATACGCGACTAGCTGCGACGTAAAAGATAGACCGCCGCGATATATTCAAATTTTCATATGGTAAACCTCGGACGATTCGACCGAACGTAAATCCGTACGGTTCTCGATTCACCAAAGTTTTTCAAATTGATGTTAATGCCGGACAATACGTTGCTGGGTTTTGTCAACCTTTTGGATTACGTCGGAAACAAATTGCTTGGATAACGCGATTGTTTGGGTTTATGTGAGTTTATTTGGGTTTGTTTGGGTTTGTGTAAGTTTATTTGGGTTTATTTGGGTTTGTTGAAGTTTGTTTGGGTTCGTTTGGGTCTATTTGGGTTTTTTGGGTTTATTTGGGTTCGTTGAAGTTTGTTTGGGTTCGTTTGAGTTTGTTTGGGTGTATTTGGGTTTGTTTGGGTTTATTCGGGTTTGTTTGGGTCTATTTGGGTTTGTTTGGGTTGGTTTGGGTTCGTTGAAGTTTGTTTGGGTTCGTTTGGGTCTATTTGGGTTTGTTTGGGTTTGTTTGGGTTTATTCGGGTTTTTTGGGTTTGTTTGGGTTCGTTTGGGTCTATTTGGGTTTGTTTGGGTTTATTTGGGTTTGTTGAAGTTTGTTTGGGTTCGTTTGGGTCTATTTGGGTTTATTCGGGTTCGTTGAAGTTTGTTTGGGTTCGTTTGAGTTTGTTTGGGTTTGTTTGGGTGTATTTGGGTTTGTTTGGGTTTATTTGGGTTTGTTCGGGTTTGTTTGGGTGTATTTGGGTTTGTTTGGGTTTGTTTGGGTCTATTTGGGTTTGTTTGGGTTTGTTTGGGTTTGTTGAAGTTTATTTTGATTCGTTCGGGTCTATTTTCGTTTGTTTGGGTTTATTTGGGTTTGTTGAAGTTTCTTTGGGTTCGTTTGAATTTGTTTGGGTTCGTTTGAGTTCGTTTGGGTTCGTTTGTTTGGGTTTGTTTGGGTTGGTTGGGTTCGTTTGGATCATATTTTCGAATGAAGCATAAAAATAATGGATCTTTAATGAACTTACACCGGAAGTGTCGAATAATATCGATAAAAACCAAGTTTTTCCTCCTCGAGTAAAAATAGCCAGGGGTAAGAGGGAGAGAGCTCGAGAAGTGTTACTTTGTCCCAGTATGAAAGAACGAAAAGTGTTCAATGAAAAAAAAAAAGAATAGAAAGCAACGACAATATTTATCCGGGAGAATGAAAGAGCCGAGTGACTTGTACCGATCCCGGAAATATAATTGTTGGACATGACGTTAGAAAAATAAAGGGGATATTCTCGAGTGTGATTTACAGGATATAAGAAAGAAATAATGGAAAAAAGGGTTCGTCGATCACATTTAGGGGTGATGATGATGATGATGATGATGAAGTTTATTATGCCTTGGTATAACTATGAGACGAGATAATTGTTATAACTAATAGATATATTATACAAAAATAAAAATAAAAATTATACGAAAATTAAAACAAAAAAAATACGAAAATAAAAATAAAAATTATACAAAAATAAAATAAAAATTATACGAAAATAAAAATTTAAAAAAAAAACGAAAATAAGAATTAAAAAAATACAAAAATAAAAATAAAAATTATACGAAAATAAAAATAAAAATTGTACGAAAATAAAAATAAAAATTATGCGAAAATAAAAATAAAAATTGTACGAAAATAAAAATAAAAATTATGCGAAAATAAAAATTAAAATTAAAATTAAAACAAACTAAAAATTCGAAGCAATAACAGAGAGAATCAGTAAACATTCGGAAGTGTAACTCCTGTCAGAATCCAGCCGATTTATTGTATTTGTTCGTATTCGTTTTGGCGTGTTTGTTTGATTTCGTTTGTTTTTGTTCGTTCGTTCGGTTTCCCGCTTTTTAGCGGGAGTTGCACTTCCGAACATTTACCAAAAAAGTTATTTGTTCTATTATTAAGTGGAAAAGCCCGAGGCGGTGGCGGGGGGGTGTGTGCAAGGATCCAAATTTCATCAAACTCTTCCATATCCTACATCGGCCGACCATGGTCTTCCGGTATCCAATGTTTCATTTTAACATCCCTTTCCACTTCGAAAACATCACCGACACGTTGGCAGACTAGGTACGATGATTTCGAGGCCTCTTTTTCGCTCCATCCGTTCCTTTCTCCCTTTTTGGCGCCACGTTTCATCGTCCCTCCTCCCCTTCCCCCTCCCCCGTCCATTCCCGCCTCGCCAGGAGGCATCGATGAACGACAGGATTTGGGCAGCGATGCGGGAACTCGGCTGGGAGGAAAGACTCAGCGAGGAAAAGGAGAGAAGAGACAAGAAGAGACGTACATATATATATATATACAGGGTGACCGGAAATTCGACCTTTTCCTTCAAAGGGTTTATAGAAGAGATCATTTGCAACAAAAAATGTCCCATCAACTTGGGCTCGAAAATTGATGGTTATTGAGATATTGATGTTTTTACGTTTTCCAAGAATTTCCTGACTTTCTGCCTAAAATAAAAAATTATGAAAAAAAAAAATACGCTATTATAAACAACGATTCGATAATTTTCTGAGAGACCAAGAGTTAGCGATGTACGCACAGTTCCATACATTTTTTTTTAAGAAATAAAGAGAGATTCAGGAGAAAGATCAAAGGAATTCAGTTAAATTAAATACTTAAGGATTTTTAATTTTCAAATTATGTAAAAGTTGGCTGCAAAATTTGTTTTTAAATAACCGCTGACTCTTCGTCTCTCAGAAAACTATCGAATCGTTCTTTATAATAATTTTTTACTTCGTAGAAAGTCAAGAAATTCTTCAGAAAACGTAAAAACATCAATATCTCAATAACCATCAATTTTCGACCCCCAGTTGATGGGACATTTTTTGTTGCAAATGTACCTCTGCTGTAAACCCTTTGAAGGAATAGGTCGAATTTCCGGTCACCCTGTATATATATATACGTTAACGCAGGGTTTTCTCCCTCGGGAGTAAAACGCGAGCGTATACTTGCCTCCGGGGCTTATTCAGACAAATCGGTGATTGCGGAGGCGAAAGGGTACAGCAGGGCCCACAGGAACTCGGTTCTCACACACGCACACACACACACATATACAGCGACGTATTAAAACAGAAGAGGTTGGAAGCGACGAGTTTGGATTCCATGAGGATCGATGGGTACGAAAAAGGGCGTAAAAGGGTTCACCGGTGGATAACTCTTGTAGCCCTTTCTCCGGTACGATGAATCGCTAAGAGAGAAGAGGGAAAGATACTGGAGGAGGAGATGGAGGAGGGGGGGGGGCGTAGATACAGAGAAAAGAGCGTGCATCCGGTGGTCATTGGAGCGACGAGAACGAAAAGAGCAGTATGAGAGAAGGGATAACTCGAAACCGTACCCTCCCCCCCCCCTCCTTCACCCGCCTTTTTTTTTCTCTCCAGCTTCGTCGAGTTCGCCATAAATGTACATACTAGGTGGGTAGAAAAGCTGGATCGACCAGAAGGATGGAGAAAGAGAAGCTCGAGGAGGGAAAGAGAAGAATGATTGTTTCCATGATTACAATGGAATGGAGGGGGTGGGGGACGAGGTTGAACGAACGTACCGGGGCAACGAAGAAGACCGTTCCTAGAGTCGCAGGGTAGTGGTAGAGGCCAGAAATCGCGAGAGATGGTACGAGGAGCAATCTCTTAGCGCTAACGTACATTCGTAGCCCAAGGACTCTCGAAATATCACACCGATGGCACCTTCCTTGGTGTATCACCACGCACGTACGTGCTACGATCTCGAGAGAGAGAGAGAGAGAGAGAGAGAGAGAACCCGAAAATCCCGGGAACTTCCGTGGACGAAGTATTAACCCAAATTTAAGGGTGTTTCAGTGACTTGTACCTTCGTATCTATGCGTCGTCATTGGAAAACTCGATTAATCGACGTTTTTACACGCTTTTAAGTATGTATGGGTTTGTTTGGGTTCCGACGAGGAAATCCACGAGATCGCTCGTGTTGAACCAAATTTAAGGGTGTTTCGTCGACTTGTACTTTCGTATCTATACGTCGTCATTGGAAAACTCGATTAATCGACGTTTTTACACGCTTTTAAGTATGTTTGGGTTTGTTTGGGTTTATTCGTATTTGTTTGGGTTTGTTTGGATTTATCTGGGTTTGTTAAGTATGGTTGGGTTTGTTTGGGTTTATTTGTATACGTTTGGGTTTGTTTCGATTTATCTGGGTTTGTTTGGGTTTATCTAGGTTTGTTTGGGTTTATCTGGGTTTGTTTGGGTTTATCTGGGTTTGTTAAGTATGTTTGGGTTTGTTTGGGTTTATTTGTATACGTTTGGGTTTGTTTGGGTTTATTTGTATACGTTTGGGTTTGTTTGGGTTTATCTAGGTTTGTTTGGGTTTATCTGGGTTTGTTCGAGTTTATCTGGGTTTGTTCGAGTTTATCTGGGTTTGTTTGGGTTTATCTGGGTTTGTTAAGTATGTTTGGGTTTGTTTGGGTTTATTTGTATACGTTTGGGTTTGTTTGTATACGTTTGGGTTTGTTTGGGTTTATCTGGGTTTGTTAAGTATGTTTGGGTTTGTTTGGGTTTATTTGTATACGTTTGGGTTTGTTTGGGTTTATCTGGGTTTGTTTGGGTTTGTTCGAGTTTGTCCATAGTCTTAACTTATGACCTCTCCAAACTTCTCTCTCTCTACATCTGCACACATTTCTCTCCCATCCCCTCCTCCCTCATACCTTGATGCAGTTATTCCCATCAACTTGCCTTCCACCATTTTTCAAACTGGAAAGACTGAATGAGATATACTTCGAGGATATATACCACGCATGGTATATTCTATCTCCAGAACGACGATGGAACACTTTCCCGGCCGTGTTAAAATTTGTTTGCACTCTTTTACTCGCTGGTGTACGCGCGCACACCTTCGCGGAATTACCGATACGCATGGGGTCCGAGAAAGAGAGGAGGAGCAGGAGGGGGGGGGGGGGGGGGGGGGGGGAAGGGGGGGGGGGGGGGGGGGGGGGGGGGGGGGGGGAGAAGGATATACGAGGTGATACGCGCAGATATACGTTTTGAGGTCGGTATACGCACGATAACGATATTTTCCCGGAGATAAAACGAAATTGTTACGGGGTGGAGAAACCATATTTTCGCGTGATGCGCGCACGTCGCGTCGCGGAAATGAAAAGGATCATTTGTTTATGCCGCTATCACGGTGGCGAACGCTCTTCGCTTCTACCAACGATATTGCCATAATCGAAACAACAATCGTAAATGATCGTCAATTATCACTGGGTTTCATCGTTACTCGCAGTTTTACAAAAAAAAAAAAAAAAACAGCAACAAAAAATCAACAACTAAAAAATAACGAGAATATTTAACGCTGAGAAAAAAAGAAAAATTGATGTTTTTTTAAAAAATTTGTTTGTTTTGTTTTTTTTTTTTTTTTTGGTTTGGTGAGTTGAGGTTTGAATTTGGCAAATTTTTCGCGAAAGGAAGAATTAATTTGATGAGAAAAAAAGATTGTGAGGTTTTTTCCCAAAATTGCAGTTTGGAAATAAAAATAAATGTTTTTTTTTTTTTTCGAAGCGACTTTTGCATGATTCGTTCATGATTATGTTGATTATTATGCACTGTTATATCTTCGATGTAAAGTTGTGGTAATTTAGTAATAATGAATGATAATTGTTTACTCTAACCCAAACAAACCCAAACAATCTGATAATATAGTATATAAATTGTAATTACGATAAATTATAAATAAATAAATATAAATATGAATCAATATTAATTATATATGAATAATAATAAATATATATCGTTTTCTATCAATATTATATATCTTTATTTAGTTATAAATAAAATATGCACAATCCCTCCGTTAAATCGTTAAATCGAATATTTTATTTCAACGATAGAAAGTAATCGCGATTGAGCAACTGGAATTAAATATTCATTCGTATTAGTCGATGACAGGAGTCGAGCCAGATTTTGATCAGACGAGGTACTTTTACTACTTCCTATCGATGGCCCATAAAAAGTAACGGATTTCAACAATATTTCATGGATACTCGGTTCACAAAATTAAAATTCCGTTCGTTAACGATCGAAGAAAAAAAAATCAAGAAAAGAACGAACGAGGAGGGGTGGGGGGCATTGTGCATATTTTATTTATACCGAGATTTAATATTATAAATAATTATGATTTATTATTATTTTATATTTATATTTATATTTTTTTATTGTTTTATATTTATATTTTTTATTTTTTTATTATTTTATATTTATATTTATTTATCATTTTATATTTATGTTTATATAAATATAAAATGGTAAATTTTATATTTATATAACATAAATTTTATGGGGGGGGGCAAATTTTTTAAACAATACAAATTCTAATTTCAAACCGTCTTCAAAAAACGTTGAAACATTTTTGAAAAAAATATCGATTTTCCGCGACACCGTGTATGTTTAAGAAAAAAAAAAGAAAAAAAAAAGAAAAAAAAAATGTTGTCCTAATTGAAAGCTCGTTGAAAGTATAATTGGGAAAATATTTTTAACCTAAAAGTCCTTTGAGTTTTACAAAAATGTTCTTCGAAGTGAAAAGTCGTCCTGAGATGAAAAAAAAATCAGGTCAATTCGTATTTTATAATTAATCTGAATTAAATTATTATTAAATTTTTAGAATGATAATTGTCGAGTAAAAAGAAATTATGGAGTGAAAAAATGATGAAGAAACTTGAAGGCCAGTCGAATAATTATCACTGAATAAATTTTTTCCTTCTATCGATTGTTGATAAAAAAATAAAAAAATTATTATTGTCGAGGAGGGGGAAAAACGCAAAAAAAAAAAAAAAATTCACCGAGGAACGAAGTTTGTTTGCCCGGGGATCAATGTGAATATAAATTCGGCGATGTTTCCCGAGGTGCTCGGATTCGAGATTTCACTCGATCCTTCCTCCTTTGTGGCGAGATCAAAGACACGCCGGAAGAAACTCAAATTCTTCGTGACGTCTACAACTATGCGAGAGTCTTCAAACGTTCATACGGACGCGCAAATCTAAGCATATATATAACTGAATATACCGGGTGACATCCGAGAAAAAAAATCAAACACCTTAATATTTACGTTCTATTTGTAAACCCAAACAAACCCAAACGATTTGTTAATACAGTAATAACTATAATTTATAATAAATTATAAATGAATAAATGTAAAGATATAAAATTATGAATAAATATAAAGGTCAATATAAAATTATAAATAAATATAAATATAAATATTTATTTATAAATAAATATAACTAGAAATATAAAATTCAGTGATGATTATTCGACTGGCCTTCAAGTTCATTTATCATTTTTTCAGTCTATAATTTTATTTTTACCCGACAATTATTATTCAAAAATTATACTAATTAATTTAATTCGGCTTAATTGTGAAATACGAATTAACCTGATTTTTTTTTTCATCTTAGGACAACGTTTCACGTCGAAGGATATTTAAGTAAAACGGGGAGGACTTTTAGGTTAAATAAATAAATATAAACATAAATATAAAATGGTAAATAAATATAAAAATAAATATAAGCTGATAAATAAACATAAAAAGAAATATAAAATGATAAATAAATATAAAAATAAATATAAAATGATAAATAAATATAAAAATAAATATAAAATGATAAATAAACATAAACATAAATATAAAATGATAAATAAATATAAAAATAAATATAAAATGATAAATAAACATAAACATAAATATAAAATGATAAATAAATAAAAACATAAATATAAAATGATAAATAAATAAAAACATAAATATAAAATGGTAAAAAAATATAAACATAAATATAAAATGATAAATAAATATAAACATAAATATAAAATGATAAATAAATAAAAAAATCTAAATCCAAATATAAAATAATAAAGAAAATCTAAATCCAAATATAAAATAATAAAAAAAAACTCTAAATCCAAATATAAAATAATAATAAATAATAATGATATATAATATTAAATCTCGGTGTAAATAAAATATGCACAATGCTTCGATTGAAATTCCAAAACGCTTTTATCGAGAAGTCGATTTAGTCGTGGTTCCACCTTGTATGCATCTAGAAATATATGATATTGGGAACGATTTATCCCTAGAGGATTCGCCCATACCTCTCTTTCTCTCGTCAGTGGAGGATCCGAGCGAAATCAGAGCGGAAGCGTCCCGTCATACTTCGCCTACCTCGGGACAGGATCGCCTTTCACAAACGCATACATAAGTCCTCGGAATTACGTATATACCATAGTGGTGGTGCCTTCATCGTTCCTGTCTTTCTCCGGGCGCCCACCGCCACCTTCTTGTAATCTTCCCTTGTGGTTTTACCTCTTGTAAACTCGTTTCATCGACGAAAGCTCCGTCAGCCGTCTAATCGCTTCAATAGACTCCCCAACCGCGCAGCGTTTCTCCTTTGTCCCCATACTCCAAACCCGAGCCTTTTCTCTCGACCACTTAAAAGCGAGTCGACGATTCCATCATGAAAGCTCTCCCTCAATTTTACAAACTCACGTGTTACCGGAACTTCCAAATGTCGGGAAACACGAAAAAAAGAAAAGAAAAAAAAGAAAAAAATGGAAAAGCTTGGGACGTGAAGGACGAAGGGACTCGAAGAGTCGGTTCGTTAAAAGCTCGCCTAGTTACGAGCCATTTTACCACCAGAAAGGTTGGTGAACAGTTCCTCCAAAAATTTAAAAAGCAGCCAATCGCGTGATTCTATCGATTTTTCGGTGCGTCTTAAGTTCGTGTTTTTTGCATTAAAAAAAAGAAATTTTATATTAATATTATGTAGTGAAATATTGATTATATAATATATTTATAATAATTTTATTTATTATAATATTTAATATTGAATTAAATGTTATATTAATATTATACAGTAGAATTTTAATTATATAATATATTTATAATAATTTCATTTATCGCATTATTCAATACAGCCTCCAAAAATTTAAAAACCATTCAGTCGCGTGATTTGGTCATCGATTTTTCGATGCGTCTTAATTTCGTGTTTTTTACATAAAAAAAAGAAATGTTATATTAATATTATATAGTAAAATATTAATTATATAATATATTTACAATAATTTCATTTATTATAATATTTAATATAGTATTAAATATTATATTAATATTATACGGTAGAATGTTAATTATATAATATATTTATAATAATTACATTTATTGCATTATTCAATACAGCCTTCAAGAATTTAAAAAGCATTAAACATTA
Source organism: Ophioninae sp. A BG-2022a (assembly GCA_030523105.1). Lineage (NCBI taxonomy): Eukaryota > Metazoa > Arthropoda > Insecta > Hymenoptera > Ichneumonidae > Ophioninae sp. A BG-2022a. The sequence goes on along the minus strand of JAPYZI010006035.1, from coordinate 2,353 downwards.
TCGAGTAAATTATACATCGATATTTCAATGCGTTTTAATTTCGTGTTTTTTACACAAAAAAGAAAAGAAATGTTCCCACACTGGCAAGAAGTTATTATTATTAATTATATTATTTAATATAGTATAAAATATTATATTAATATTATACAGTAAAATATTAATTATATAATATACTGACAATAATTTCATTTATTATAATATTTAATATAGTATTAAATATTATATTAATATTATACAGTAGAATTTTAATTATATAATATATTTATAATAATTTAATTTACTATATTATTTAATATAGAATTAATTATTATATTAATATTAACGTTTCGACTGTCTCTCTCGCACTCGTGTCCTATTCTGTTTATTCTGTTTATTATTTTTACTATCATTATTATTGTTATTATTTTCTTAGTTTATATTTTTGTTATTTATTTTTTGCCGACAAGTCAATGATTAGGGCATAATAAATTATATCATCATCATCATCATCATCATCATCATCATCATCATCATCATCATCATCATGTGTCACGTGGTAATGTTCGTCACGCCCTTAAAACTACCGTGGAACGTTAAAACCTACGGAAAGGTCAAAAGGGTAAAAACGGTAAAACCAAAAAGGGAAAGAAACGAAGGAAATAATTGTCACGTTATCGCGGTATCATTAATTTTGATCACTTGGATGGTTTATCGATAATCTCGAACAATTCAATGTTTTCTACCATCATTATCGTCTCTCAGTACTGAAGAGTTATCTGAAAAGAAAATCCGTCGAGTAGCTGTCGGATTTTCTCTCCCTTATCCTTACCCTCCCGCGCTATTTATTTCTCTCTCTCTCTCTCTCTCTCTCTCTCTTTCTTTCCACTATTCTGTACCCTTCACTTCCTCTTTGCAGAGACCATCAACCGCAGGCGCTCCTTGAAATTTCTCCCCAGAGACAAGAAGCGGTATCGAAGAGCACTCCTTGCGGGATGCTGAAGAATATCCACTTGATTTTTGGCGTATGTCAAACATGCAACTGAAATTCTTAACGTTCTCTCTTCTGCGACTTCCTTGCCATTGGATACTACTGCGATTCCTCTTGAAGAGGATATTCCGTGATGTTTCGATATTTCGTTGTTTCAAGGACGTTTAATTGCACGAAATAGGTCCACGAATAAACCTGATGCGTTGATCCTCTTTGAGGTTATTTATCGAAAGTTTACGAAAAAAAAAAAAACAAAAATACTTTTTTTATTTAGTATTTTTAAAAAGTATTTGGTATTTTTCAAAAGTATTTGGAAAAATATTTAGTATTTTTTAAAGTATTTTAAAAATTATTTTGTATTTTTTTAAAGTATTTTTAAAAATACTTTTAAATCTAACAAATCTTTTTCTAGCAAATCATTTTTTTTATTATGTGTTCATTGAATAATAATATTTAAAAACAATATTTTTTAAATAGTAGTCTCGTTATGTCCACTTACCAATCTCCCATCAATATCAATTCTTCAAATAACAATTACATAATAAATATAATTCCGTTTAAAAAAATATAATACAGTCAAAAGAATTAATAAACCAGAAAAATTAATATATAACAAATACGTAATATATCTATTTTTACATTTTATTAATTTATTTTTACTGTATTACATTTTTTAAATTACGTTTTATTTATTACGTATTTATTATTTTTATTTACATAAAATTATCACAAATATCGAACAACAAATCCTGACCATATCTAATTAACTATTTTTAATATATTAATATCCAACAATATCAATATATATATATATATATATATATATCAATATAAAAAAAACTAAATAAATAAATACAATATTGTAAATTAATAATACAAATAAAAAACAACAAATTTAAATACGTTTATTCCATTATCCCTCCTCGATATCAGTAACTCGAGTGACGCCCGAATAATATACAAAATCTAATTACAAAAAATAAATGTTTTCTGAATTTCGGTTTGCGGGTAAACTCTTCGTTACCTACAATTTCGTTTCGTCATACATGCACGCCAGCCTCAACTTACCCCAAGAATACCCAACCAGGAGAATCACGTTTTGCTTTTTTCCATTTTACGGAGCCAAAAAAAAAAAAAACGCCCATAAACTTATACTGCGCAAGTCAGTGAGGTGTGTATAAAAATTGCGGTGATTTTTTGATACGGCCGAGGAAACAACGTATCGAAACGACGGACTGGAACGAACCGCGTAAAAAAAAAAAAAAAAACTATATATCGACACGTACGATCGTAAGTAGGTAATATCCGAAATACGTTTTGTATAAAAAGAAAGAGGGCCGAGTTTGGGGTGAAGGAGGGGCGGAGGGGGGGGGGGGGGGGGGGGGG
>JAPYZI010006033.1:0-13099 GCA_030523105.1 Ophioninae sp. A BG-2022a | reverse complement strand
ATTTAAAAAAATCACCAACAAAATTTACCGAATAAAAAAACCAAAATTAAAAGAATGAAAAAAATCACCAACAAAACTGCCCCAATAAAAAACCAAAATAGAAAAAAAATAATAAAAAAAGATCAACCAAAGTGAGCCAATAAAAGTAATAATCCAGATGTTGGATGGGAAGAAAAAAAATAAATAAAAAGGGGATGAGCATACCTGCTTATCGCTCTTTCTGTAGGCGTCGAAAATTCTCCAAGCATGTTCAGGACCAGCTGTACCCGCGGGAGTATGACTTCGCACCTCGAACTCCGTCCAAATCGGATTAGACTCTACGATGTTAGGTGTACTGGTGTTCTTGAAGATAAACATTTTGTGTGTACGCTTCCATCCAACGTTCAACTTTTCTCGCAGTTTATATTATCTGCAAACAGGAGCGAAACGACAGGACCAAGTGAGTAAAGTGATAAGCGTGGAATTGATGAAGTTTCGACGATAATATGGTGGCCGCTTTCACCGTGCGGAAAAGCTCAATGAGTTTTCGACGAGTACAACGAGTAAGCCCCATTTTTTTTATTAAGCTTCCATCAACACTTCGACTGCCAAAGTGTTTCCACTTTTTTATTCCACGAAACTTATTTTTTTTCCATCTCAATATTATTTACTAAAATTTTGTATTTTATCATTAATTATCAACGAATTTTTCATTCGAAATATTCGTTCAAACGTATTTCGAATTTTGCATAATTATTTGGGGGGTCCATATTGCCCCACCTATCGACTAAAATGTCTAAAATTAATATTTCCTTAATAATGTTTTATTAACAAATTTATCGGAGTGTAATTACTGCACTCTACTCAATTTGTTAATAAAAAAATTAATATTAAATATTAATATTCCTTAATTAAAACAAAATTAATAAAATAAAATTAATCTACAATACGCTCGATTAAAATTCATGAAAAATAGATAACTATTGCACGCCTGGTAATTATTATAGCCTGCCAAATTAATTAATTTAAAAAAAAACAATATTAAATATTAATATTCTTTTATCGAAAAAGATACTAAAATACAATTAATGTATAAAACGTGCAGGCTGATAATAAATGATAATTAGGGAATGGGTATTAATGTTAATGTTCCTAGCTTAATTAATTCGTGAGAAAAAAAATGTATATAGCACGTGTGCTTGTGGGAGACCAGACAGGCCCTGATAAACGTACAATAAGGTCTCGAGAATAAAGGGAGCACAAAATAATAATAATAATAATAAAAGAAAGCTCGCTGGTTCTTTTTCTCGTACGATGACGAAAAAAGGCAATTTTAACTATCGTTTATTCATCGTCTGGTTCACCTCACGACAAAAGACTACAATATCGACTTTGTCAATACCGACAAGTCGACCAAAGGCTTTCTTCGTCCACCCTTTCCTTTCCCCATCTCTTTTCCACCGAATAAACGAAAACTCATTTTTTTTTTTTTTATTCCTCGTCTTTTTGGTCGTCTTTTCTCAGCTTCTACGAAAGGTTGGACAGCCGGACCTTTTTTTTCCCCGAAGGTCAATGAAGGATGATAATACGAACTCTTTTCTAACCTCTCCCCGAATTCTCGTGATACCGTCCTCCGCCAAAAGCTTTTTTGAAAAAAGAACTCCCAATGGCAAATTTCCCTTAATTTCCAAAAATCCTTCAGGGGCCATTTTGCCCCACATTGGGAAATCAGAAAAATTCGGATCACTGAATTTCTTTGAATATTCAACTTCAATTTCAAAATAATAATAATAACAAAATAAGAAAAAAATTCAAAACAAAAATAATTGTTGGAACCTGCACCTTGAATTTTGTTTGGGTTTGTTTGGGTTTTGCCGAATTATCACACCATGATAATAGGTAATAATAATAACAATGATAAATTAAAAAACAAAAATAATAGTTCCAATCTCCACCTTGAACTTGTTTGGGTTTGTTTGGGTTTAAACGAACGAAAATTCTTATTGTTAATTTTTACAAAATATTAATAATAATAACAAAATAATTAAAAATAAAAATAAAATACAAACAAAAATAAATGTTCTATATTATCCAGCCGATGAAATAAAATAGTCGTTGTTTTATTGTTAATCGTTTATATTTTATTTATTTTTTTAAGCGAAGGAATATCTTCCTCGGTAGTAAAATTTACGGTGTGGAGTTATAAGGTGAAACCGTAAAAACGGTTTTGAGGTTTTACGTCCGTCAACGCGGTGACACGAAACGTTGGTAGCCACAAGTGAAACGGTGGCCGTTATAGCCAGAGACGAAAGCATTGAAACACCGATCGGATAGCGTTGACGTTTATACCATGCATGTATATATGTATAGAGTGACAATCCTCGAAAGAGGAAATTAATTGAGCCTCGCGTGCACGCCAGTAATTCAATTCAGGTGGCTAGCCGTGGTGAGGATGTTAGGGAGCTAGGATGTGACCATACGTACACGAAGGTATGGATAACTGTGTGAGTATCCACCAGAGCGACAGTGCGATTCGAATTTCATTGGCGTTTCGACAACCCTCAGCGGATTTATACTCTCCACACCTCCGACATGTATGCACCAGGTGTACACGTTAGTCCAGCCGTTTGTACACACGTACGTATTTCCTTTGATTGGCTTTTAATGAGACAATTTATTTCGCAATTAGTTTACCCGGCAAGGACACCCGCCCGAGTTTCAAGATAAAGAGGCAAACTGGAGGGAAACGAAAAGAGAGAGAAAAAAAATATTCCGCTTAAATCGATGAAGAATCTCAAACGGGCCTTCAACGAACTTGAAGATGATGATTTTAGCCAGCGAGGAAAACGGATGATTTTTTGATAATTTTTTTCTCGATATCTATCCGTCCGATTTTGATCCAATTTTTCTGGTCGAATTTATAGGTACTCTGGTATGTTCACAAAAAATTTCGTACGTTTATATGCAACTGATGCAATTTTATTCGTGGCCGATAACGGAAAGTCTGAACGACACAAAAAAAAGACAATTTTTGGGAATTTTTTTCTCGAAAATCATCGGTCCGATTTGATTGAAGTTTTTTTTATTCGAAAGCTTGCAGGTTAAGGTATATTGAAAAAAATTGTTGAAATTTTATATCGACCGGAAGTGCACTGAATTGTGGGGGGAATAAAAAAAGAATTTTTCGTCGACCCGGTCTACTAAATGTTCCGTAACTTTTACATTTTTTTAAATATCGGGATAAAATTTACACACAACATAATCAAGACTTTGAACTTTAAGGAGGAGTCAAAATTGTACCAAAAAAAAATTTTTTTATCGAGTTGGCGCGCTTGTTCTCGTCACCTCACAATTGCCAAATTTGAACGACGATGGAAGTTCAAACTTTGGCGGGATTTGAAGCTTCCCATGACCTTCCAATGTTGCGAGAAGCTTCGTCCAATTTTCAACTACGGTCTAAATTTCCTCCCTCTTCGTGTCTGCGGATGTGCTGAGGTTACGTGTTTTATTAAGTCCCATTTATCATTTAATTAAGCTCAATTAGAGGGCTGCGTTCTCGGATCCGATATCGTATTCTTTTTCGTTCCAATTTCCTCGCAGTCGAGCCAATTACACAAACGCGAAATATGATTTGTCGGCTCTCCATTATTCTCTCTCTCTCTTTCATTCTCTCTTTCATTCGGATCTATAATTAAACCTTCGATAATTCTTCAGCGCGTAAGCACAGCTGGTTTTGAAGGAAAAAAAAGGTTGAAAAAATAAAAACCTCACTATTTTATAACGCGGAGAAAGAATTCTCTCGTGGGGAATTTTTAAGGGGTTTCCTCGGATTAATTAATCGGCGAAACAAAAAAAAAAAAAAAAAAATGTCGCACCGGACGTTTCGTACGTTCGAAATAATTATTCGACGAAGAGAATCGTAAATTCAATGTACTAATTATTTTCATTGTCAGCGAATAAAGATAGCCGGTGCACGGACACTCGGGGGATCAATATTCCCCTAACGAACGCTTTAATTACACGTATCCCGGCTGGGAATCGACTTTTAAAAAAGGTGTCACGTACAAATGAAGATTCACTGCATTCGTTCTCTTTGAATATCGATAAGCGCCCAAGGGTGCAACAATAATTAATAGATCCGTCGAATACGAGTTAAAACATTTTTTATTTATTTTTTAATTGGTTAATTCAATGATCATCAATTTTTTAAATGTTATTATTTATTTATTCGTTCGATAGAAATATTCTTTTTTATTTTCTCTTTTATTTATTCATTTATTTTTATTATTTATATAATTTTCAATCTCTCGAAAAATTATACATTAAAACTACGAAAAATTCGTGTCGACAAAAACGACTGAATAAAAAAAAAATTTTTTTGGGTCTGAGTTTTTTTTTTATTTATTTGGATTTGTTTGGGTTTGCGAAATCAGAAATTGAAAATCCATTGAAAAATTAAAGAAAATTATATCTTTAATCGAAGTATAGAAAATACATCGAGATAACGACGGCCAATCGGGCTCTTTCGTAAACTAATTAAATATTTATCGGACCGAGGAAGAACGCACATAATTGGCTCGAAGAGGGGGGGATGAGGAGGATATGAAAAATGGATAACGAGGGCGTTCCATTGGACGCGGTGGCGAAAATGTTCCTGGCACATTTACGATAATACATTGGCTCGTAAGTAGTAAGGGAAAACTATGGTCGGGCACGAAACCACAACCCCGTGCACACGGTGTTATTATTCTCGGGCAGTGGGTCAGCGGTTCCCTAGCGAACACTTTGCAATTATTTACACGCTCGTGATGTTGGAACCCAGATACATGCGAATTGAACATTAAGGCGAGCATACTTTCGTCTCACCTGGAGGAGGACTGCATTCCTTCAGACGAGCTTCGACCTTGCAAATAAAATTTAAAAAACCCAAAAAAACTTCTCAAAAATGCAAAAAAAAATCAAAATGGAAACTAGGGGAAACTAGGAAAAAATACTTGGTAAAACGAACCAAAAGTTGGCCTATAAAACGGTTCGCAGGTGGCCAGCTTTGAGGGAAGTTGAAATTTCGAAGGGTCAAAAATGTACGAAGTTTGAGAATTTTTTTTGGACAGAAAATAAATACTTTTTGAAATGGGTTTTGACGTACCTTATTCTATCATTAATGAGGAGTAAATACCAATTTTTTTTATTTTAAAAACATTCAAAATGGCGGCTGTACAGCGGGCCGACGAAAAAAGAGAGCGCGCGCTGCTTTCGTCCACTTGAAGCCCTCTACAACCTTCTCGGTTCATTCGAATCGAAAACGGGTTGAAAATTATAAAACTAGATTAAATTTGGAAGACCTTGACGGTTTTTGTTTTCCGAAAAAGACTCGGATAACAAAATGCCAGTCGATTGAAAAAAGGAAACACCAGAATTTATATTCGATCGTTCGTTTTATTTCGATTCCCACGTGGGCTATGATATCAAAACTGAAAGTTTAATTGACGTTATACATTTTACTTTAACAACTAGAAAAACCAATATTTTTTTACTAATAATTTGTTTAAAAATAATGTTAATAAATTATAAAATGATTAAAGAAGTTGATAAATCATTGGAACATCGATAAATTTTTTAATTCAAGTCATTTTTAAAAACAAAATCATAATCAGATAATTTTTTTATAAACAAATAAATGTTTTTTTTAATAAAAAATAAAAAAAATATATATATTTTTTTATTCGATTTTACTGAAATTAAATTACGAATGAGAATTCAATTTTACAATTCGTGTGTCCATATTTATCGTTTTATTTGACACATATCCATACGTTACATCCTATTTCCCTCGATAGATCGCAATATTGCATATTAATAAGGAAGGCCAAAGTTTGAGTCGGGTCCACCGAGAAATCAGGGCGTAAATATTGCAGTGGTGTCAGGCTATGCTCGGAATGAAGTCGGTGCCCCCCCCCCCTCCGCCCCCCTCTTCCTTTCAACCCCTATTTTTTTATTCACGCCGAGCACGTAAGACGAGTCAATTTTTCACACTTCTCTCCTGTATCTTTCTTCCACTTCTACTTTATTCAGACTCGTCGACAAGGGCTGAAGAAAAAAGATAAACAGCCCTCAGGTAGCTCGAAAGCATCGAGGGAACACCCGTAGCTTCACCAAAATTTTTTTATCTCCCTTTCGACTACTCTATTTTTTTTCTCAATCTGTCTCGTTCAAAATGGCTGCCAATTTCGCAAAAAAAAAAAAAATAATAATAATTCGACATAGAAAAATAAAAATTTAAAAAAACGTAAATAAGAAAAATAAAAAAAACGCTTGGAAAAGGCAAGTTAAGAGTCGAAAAAAAAAATGGAGGTCGACTATCGCCCACCCGAAAGCTTGAAAATCAATAAAATCCATTGGGGAATTAGTATGGCACCATTGATTCGTAGCTGCACGCGATTCGTGAAAATATCCTACACCCATTGACCACCCTTTACGAATTTTTTGCACAATCTTTTTTTTTTTATCGAGTTCACTCAATGGCAAAAAAAAAAATTGACTTTTTTTGGTAATAGAAAAACGTGGATTTTTTTGGCAAATAAAACGTGTGGGCTTTGCTTTACAGAAAAAAAAAAATTATTTGATCGCCTTTCCAGAAAAAAAAGAGATGATTTTGTTTTATTTTTTATTTACAGAAAATTGTGGACTTTTCGAAAAAAAATTTGGGTGGATTTTATTTGCCAAAAAAAAAAAAAAAACGTATAGACATTTTTCGAAAAAATAAAATCGTGAATTTTATTTAAAAAAAATTATTATTATTATGCTAAAAAAAAACAATGATGTAAACAATGTTTTTTGCCATTAAATAATTTTTTTTCTTTTCGGTATGTTCAATTTTTTTTTTTTTTGTTATTTTTTGGTCCACAATTTTTTGGTGAATTTGCAAATTTCGTATAGCGAGTATAACGGAGTAGAGAAATACGTACACGAAAAAAAGGGGGCATGTTACGAGGCAATTTTTATCCCTCTCGTAGTACAACACATACAAACGTATATCTAGGTAGAAATAAGAGCCTGGTAGGATGATCATGAATTTTTTAAAGCCCATCGCAGCGTTGGCCAGCCTCTCAGCTATCATGCGTACAATAGCGTACACGTACGAGAAAAAAAAAAAAAAACAAAAAAACAAAAAAACAAAAAAGAAAAAGTAATATTTTACGAAACCTCGATTTCGAGGACGTCCTCGTAATCAACGGTATTAAAGAACCTAACTTTTCATATATTCGAGGGGAGTCGTTTCGAGGACCACTTTGACCCCGGATCAACGATTTCCTTAAGGGGTTAGAATAATAAAAAAATATTTAAAAAATGCTTTAGACGATTCAAATTGAAGAGGGAGTTACACTGTATGGGCCAGAAAATACGAATAAAATTTATACCTTTAACAATTACGATATGAACAATAAAAATAAAAATTTAATAAAATTTTTGTTGAATTAAAATAGAGATGATAATAAATTGTATAATTATTGTAACAAAAAATATAATGTATCATTAATATTATAGAAATTGGACACGTTTTATTAATTTTGAAATATATTACAAAAATAAATAATATTACATATTTATTTTTCACAATTGTTAAAATTATGGTAAAATTGATAATAAAAATAATTTAAAAAAAAAATAATTATTATAATAAAATTCGATCGAATTATACGACACAATAATATTTCGATTTTATTTAAACAAACCAAAAAAATCATTTCTCATCCTGAATTCTCCAGACGTCTATAAAAAGAAATTTTTTTATAAATTAAAAAAAAGGTTGAGAACATTTTTTCTTCTCACTTTTCGTATTCCAAATATACAATAATATATTATTATAATTTAAATAAATTATAGTAAAATTAATAATAAAAATAATAATAAAAATAATAATAATAAAAATAATTATTATAATAAATTCGATCGAATTATACGACACAATAATATTTCGAATTTGTTTAAACAAACCAAAAAAAAATCATTTCTCATCCTGAATTCTCCGGAAGTCCATAAAAAAAAAGGGGAAAAAGGTTAAGGACACTTTTTCTCTCATTTTTCGTATTCCATCTTGCGGGAAGTAATAGGATTGAGGATACACATATTTCCGGAGAGGTTGGAAGTGCCTGCTCGGGTAACCGCAACAAAGGATATCCTGACGCACGATGTACGGAAATCGACTTTTACCGGCAGTGTTAGCGGCCGTAGAAGATGAGATCTGACGTAAAGTGAGTACCGGAGTACGTCAAAGGCCGGAATTAATTCGGCCCTCCCGAGAAAAGGGACCCAAGAAAAAGGACGAAACAATTTCATTCCCACTCTAATTACTCCGAAATATCATCTCGTTTTTTTGTTTTTTTTTTTTGGTAACGAACTTCGAAATATTGGAGCCCGAAATGAGGAAAGTTAAAAAATTCGAAAAAGAAAAATTGAAAATTTGATTAAAAAAAATATATTTTGTTTATTTCAAACATTTTTTTAAACGATTATTTGTCGATTGAAAATGTTTGGAAAAAATAATTGTTCGAAACGTAAAATTGTTTAATGAAAATGAATGATTTTTCATTTTTAATTTTTTGAAAAAAAATAAAAGGGAATAGAAAAACTTAAATTTATTTGAAAAAAGAAACCTTGAAACTATTTGAAAAGAAACATAGTTGAAAAAAAGAAAATAATTATTATTCAATCTTTAAAATTATTCGCAAAAAAAGAAATTACTTGAAACTTCATCCAACATTAATGTAACGAAGAAGAATAATTTGGTCACGAAAAAATAATAATAGTAGTAAAAAGTAGTAAAAAGTGGTAAAAATCCAGACGAGACCATTATTTAACGAAGTAAAATGAAAAAAATGTTCAACTAACTTCGAGCGTTAAAAATAATGAAACAGCCGATAATATTTTTATGGGAATTTTTTATTCTTTTTTGAAAAACGTTTCTTTCGCTTGTTAAAATTGTTTTTTAGCGAGATCGGATAAACCGGAAAAGTTTTCGAGGGTGGATATCACATTTTTTTTTTTTGTTTTTTTTTTTTACGAGAGGATTGACGCGAGCTCTTGCAGAAAGTGCAGCACAATTCGCCCCACGTTACCCCCTGGAAAATAACTCTCGAGTTATTTCGCTGTCGCAATAAAATAAAATGAAAGGAGAAAAAAGGAAAAAAAAAAGAAAAAGTACGTAGAAGGAAAACATGCGCGACATTTACGGGGCGAGGGAATGAAACTTTATTGAAAAATAAAGCTTTACGAGGATTTCCTACAAAGACGATCCAATTGCCATTGTGTTTTTGTTTTGCTAAAGAAAAACGAGAAAAAAAAAAACAACAACAACAACAACAAAATATATACGAGTACGAAAGCTCGAGACGTTTTGCATGTTAAGTGGAAAAAAGATCTCGAGGCAAGCACGGTCGTAATGCAAACTCGAGGAAACGGTAATTAAGGGTGACCCTTCAACCTTTATTCTCATGGCCAATATTTTTTTTCATTTTTTCGAGTCGTAATTCCAACCGTAAATCGAAAAGATAGAAACCAGCGTTAAAATGACTTCGAGCAACAATTGAACATTTTTTTTTCATAAAAAATAAACATTTTTGTAATTGGCTTTTAATGTATCATATCCTTCCATAAATGAGGAGTAATTGGCAATTTTTTTCATTCAAATATCATAAAAAATGGCGGCTCTACAGCGGGCCGTCGAAAAAAGCGAAGCGCCATCTGCTCTCGTTCGTTTGGAGCGCTCTACAAGCTTGCTGGATGGTCCGAATCGAAAACGGTTTTCGAATTATGAAACTAGACTTAATTTCGAAGGTCCTGACGCGTTTAGTTTTTCGAAAGAACCTCGTACGACAAAATGGCGGCTGTTTGAAAAAAATAAAACGGGCTGATTTTTTCGCTCGTTTCTTTTTTCTCGTATCGACGGATGGTAAAGATGTTTCCTAATGAATATTTATCAAAAATGGGTTTCCGATGGTTCCGGGAATTGCCGTTCGATCGCGCGAAGATTCGTGATAATCGATTGAACCGTTAAAGCTTCGAAGCTTTTTGAAGTTTGACCTAACCGTTTTCCAAAAACAATTACCGATTGTTTCGTAACCTTTTTTTTTTCCGCCTATAATTTACTACCCCTAATCAATATTCTTTCCAAACCTTCCATAACCTTAAACCTCCATTTGTCGATCCACCTAAAACCAGTTGAAGGATGTTTATCTCGAAGTCGGATCGTAATTGGGTCACAACTAATAGGGCCCGGATGTCGTTTGATATGCAATATGACGAAGCTCTTCTCCGGAACAATGCGATGGGTTAATCCTGATACGAAGCCATATAACTGCATCATCCGGTTCTAGGGTTCTTGTCGAGACACTCTCGATCTCTCATCAAGGTCCCCCTTCCCTCGGTCCCTTTATTGGTACTTGTTCCTCGAGAATGGAATGCTCACGCTCCATAAGTTCAAGAACTACACCTCTGTAATCGTAATACTGAGACTCATTTCGGACGATGGCGCTCCAATGACGGGATTCCAGGCCTCGGCATTTTAAAAAAAAAAGCTCCCCATTGTTTTAAGTTCTCCAACTTCAACCTGATTCGACTTAACCTAACCCAAACTAAGCCTAATCTTAACCCAAACTAAACCTGATCTTAACCCAAACTAACCTGAACAATCTTAAGCCTCATAATGAAGTCGTCGGCGTTTGGATAACCGGAAATTGAATCTTCAAACCGGAAAAGTTCGTTTTTGATAGTTTGGGTTTGATGAAAAGTCTGGGAAAGTCAACCAATGGTAAACCCGTCATAAACCAAAGATTACGCGGAATGAAGGCCTTTTGATTCTTGATTGATCATAATTTCATTCAAATGACCTCTAAAATCAACCGTTTTAGGAAACAGTTGAAACGACCGATCGAGCGAGTTCCATAGTCAACAAAATGGAAGTCGTAGACTTGAGTGACGTTTCTATCGTTGGTAAGGGCGAAAATAGACGTCAGGGTCCTTTTCAACGACTCCGAATTGAAATTCTATCTCATTGACGGGCGTCCTGACGCCCACGGATGACTACCAATAAACTTGCCGACACTCGTCATATTTGATTTTGAGTACCTCCAGAGACTAATTGCACTTGCTTTCCGAGGAGAAATTGTATACCTTCGATGCCATAAAGCTCGCTCCTACGAATTTATGCTTACCCGATTAATTCGCCCACGTGAAAAGCGTGGGCTCCGTCAAAAGTGTCGTTCGATAACCTACCTCCAAAGAGGAATTAATGACTACTCGAAACTCGAGTGTCGCTGAAAAAAGTCATTTCCTGCCTTTAGGTTGAGTTAGGTTAAGTTACTAGTTCACGGTTAGTTAAGTCAAGTTAGTTACTAGTTAATAGTTAGTTAAGTGAAGTTAATTAAGTTAAGTTAGTTAGTAGTTAATAGTTAGTTAAGTTAAGTTAGTAACTAGCTAGTGAAATTAAGTTAGTTACTAGTTAGTTAGGTTGAGATTAAGTTCGGTTAAGTTACTAGTTACTAGTTAGTTACATTAAGTTAGTTACTAGTTAGTTAGGTTAAGTTAGTTAGTAGCTAGTTAGGTTAAGATTAAGTTCGGTTAAGTTACTAGTTACTAGTTAGTTACATTAAGTTATTTACTAGTTAGTTAGGTTAAGATTAAGTTCGGTTGAGTTACTAGTTGGTTAGGTTAAGTTAGTTAGTAGCTAGTTAGATTAAGATTGAGTTCGGTTAAGTTACTAGTTACTAGTCAGTTACATTAAGTTAGTTACTAGTTAGTTAGGTTAAGATTAAGTTCGGTTGAGTTACTAGTTAGTTAGGCTCAAATTAAGTTCGTTTAAGTTACTAGTTAGTTAGGTTAAGTTAGTTACATTAATGACCACTTAGTTGTGTTAAGATTAAGTTAGGTTAAGTTACTAGTCATTAGTTGGTTAGGTTAAGTTAGTAACTAGTTAGTTAGTTTAAGATTAAGCTTGGTTAAGTTACTAGTTACTAGTTACTAGTTGGTTAAGTTAAGATTAAGTTACGTTAAGTTACTAGTTACTAGTCTAAATATGACCTACCGTTTACACACCAATCGTCCAAACCTCTTATTTGTCGGTCACCAACAAGAAAGTTAAAAAATGGAAAAAAAAAGGAAAGAAAGATATGAAATAGTTCGAGAGAGAAGTTTCGGCGAGTGGTACACTCGAAGAGTGATCAGGATAAGCTACCCTCCGCCTCGTCCTCTTTTTTAGACGAGCTCCAGGGACTTTAAGAGGAAATATGATTCTTGATGGAGACATTTCCCCCTATCTACCCCGACCTAAGACTCGTTTCCTTTTCCGGTCGCTCCATCTCTCGCTTTTTCTCTTCAAGTAACCCCCCCCCCCTCCCTCCTTCTCCCGAGATGCCGCCATTTTCAACCCCAACCTACGTCTCTCCGATCGCTCTTTTCTCTCATCCCTCTTTCGTTTGGACCAACATCCAACCTCTATTTTCTTTCACGGTGCCTAGACCTCGCTGACAAGGTATTTTTACTACCTAACCTAACCTCTCTTTTTCCTGAACTTCCATCTTTGTTTCTCTCCCTTTGAATATTACCCACTTCAAACGTCCGGATGATCCTCGAATCTTTTACCACCAGCCCATACCCCCGTACACGGTTTTTTATATCTTCATTTCCGTTGCTGCTTTACACTCCCTGTTTCCATTTCCGACCCTCCACTCAACCTCAACTAACACTCCCTTACGGTTCCTTTTTCCATCAGACGTCTGAGCTCAACGATCTTCGATTTAACAATCGTCATAGAGTTTACGTTGTTTTTAGACGCTTTAACCGAAGTTTAAGGTACACGACCGGTCACCCATCCAAGTAATTTCCTAGATTCGAGAAATTCAAGCGGTCACCCATCCGAGTAATTTTCTAAATTTCAACCATTCAAGCGGTCACCCATCCGAGTAATTTTCTAAATTTCAGCCATTCAAGCGGTCACCCATCCGAGTAATTTTCTAACTTCCAGCCTTTCAAGCGGTCACCCATCCGAGTAATTTTCTAAATTCCGCCATTCAAGCGGTCACCCATCCGAGTAATTTTCTAAATTCCGGCATTCAAGCGGTCACCC
>JAPYZI010006031.1:0-12319 GCA_030523105.1 Ophioninae sp. A BG-2022a | reverse complement strand
TTCTAGAATACTTTTTGGACATTTTTGCCTGCTGCAGATTACGGTAGCTATCGTAGCGACGGAGGTTACGAATTAGCGCAGTGAACAAGTGACAAGTGCGAAGTCGAAAAGTATATTGATTTTTCGGAAGGATGCAAGCGCAGTCGGTAAGAATGGAGAATGCGAGTCGCTGCGCCGCCAGTGAGATGGATCGTAGCTCGCAATTGCTCCCATGGTAACCAACAATTATTTTCAAAATTTTGGTAAATGCCGAGCATGTTCCTCTTAGAGCAAGCGTCCTGCATATACACAATAAATTTCATTCAAAGCGGTTGAATAGTATGGGAAAAATTAGATTTTGAAATTTCGATGTGGCTAGGAACGTGTTCGCCATTACCTTAAAAGCAAACTCTACCTCATCCGGATGGATCGCCTGGTCAGCGATCTTCGGTTGAACCAATCGATCAACCGGATCGATCCGATTCTCCTTCCAATTGATCAAAAAGGCTCCAATGATCCGTCATCCAAAAGATCATCGAATCGGTATTTCCATTCCGAAATGGGAATCCAGCGAATCGCGACGGGTCCAATTGTAGCTTCTGCAGGCCCTGCCTAGGCATCCTCCGGAGGATGTTCGCGTCGCCCCTCGATCCCCGAACGCGCGCTGTCTTCAGCGAGATTGAGCCGTGAGCCGAATGTTTATGGAAGGCTGTAATTACTGCGAGGTGCCAGCAGGGGGCGGGGGAGGCTGAGCCAGACTCCTCTCTCGTATAATGGGCCGGTAACGGGGGAAGGATCGGGGCAATAGCAACGAACGACCGGACGAACAAGCAAGGGTTCCCTTACGTTTACACACTAACGTCCACACACTCGTCCTCGGTTCGAGCCACCGGAGCTATCGCTGTGTAGTCAGCGAAGTACACACACGCGCCATCTTCAGCTCCGTCAACAGGGTTATTGTTCATAAGCCCGGGACGCCATGTGTTCCCCAAATTTATGTGTTCGGCCCAGCCAATGTGTTTCACCGGAAGCCCCGGCGCCTTGCTTGCGCAATGAAACAGCGGGGGGTACACACTGTGTACACACTTGCGCACGGTAGGACCACCTTCCATCCGCAACGATCCTCAAAGGATTGTACGCTTGGATACGCGGTTTACGGCCGCAAATGGGGATGAGATATCGTTAAAGTTTACACAGGCCGAAGCTTCTTAGCTCTTTCACGTTTCAACGAACCCGACAATTTCTTCGCCTTTCTTCAGCCGGGAATCTTAGCTGAGAAATCGCGGCGCCGAGAGAAAACGGCTCAGTGCTCATGCTAGTCGAATGATCCTCATGGAAAAGACTTTTGACCGGTTTCGTCCAACGGAGACCAATCGTCATTCCAACTTGTCCCCGCATTGAAATATCTCTTTGATATACCGCTGGACGTTTGGACCAAGCTTCATAAAAAGATAAGGCCATTTTTTTGTTGTTGCTATTAATGTGTATTCATTCGTAAATAATAATTCTACCCTTTTCGAAGCCATCTCCTTCGAAGCAAGTTGAACTTGGAATGTCTTTGAAGATGAAGTTCAAGGTCATTATAAATGTTACTATTGGACTTCTTCTTGAATTCTAAGACGAACTTGGATGTTTTTTTTTTCGTAAAAAAAATATCCCAGCCCTGAAATTTTCAGAGGTTTACACACTTTCCACCCACTCTGTATAATTGCCCTAATCGAAACTAATCCTCGCAACGTACCTAACTCAAGGTCACCAACCTAAAAGTTCTTTATCTCCGGTTTGAATCCTTTTTCCCAAACGATTCCGCGGAAATTTCGAGTCCGGATGGAGGATTGGTAGACGCGGGTCTATACATCATGGAAATTAGTGAGCAGGTTGCAGGTAACGCTGTAATACGAGGTATAAGCGAACGCGAGAGAAGCGCGTAGTTATATTGCCGTCCCGGGAGCCCTAAACGACCATCGGGGATTCCCCGAGCCTCCCACTTATATTGCTCCGTTATTGGTACGCCACCCGCGCGTTTATGGATATAACTATAACGTTGTTCAACAAAACGAAGGGAGGAGATCGACGCGATCTACCTCGCCGATTCCACCGAGTGCAATCTCGAAATATAAGCCTGTCCGCGTGGCAGACCGGAATTGCCTTCCAACCGAAAAAAATCATTCTGAACCGAACGAAACACCAAATCCGTCAAAAATATATCCGGATTTATCCACATTCTCAAAACCCAATAAGAAACGGGGACAAAGATCATTACGATCCAGCTGAAATTTTGCATAAACTTTTCTTTTGGTGTTCTAAGACATTACCCAAAAGGAATTTTGATTAGAAGCGATAGTTTTCGAGATATCGAATTTTGAAAATTGTTTTTTTTTACAATGCTGAACAAACCCAAACAAACTCGAGAAACTTATTTGATATCATGAGATATCTACATATTGGTGAACAATGTTCGAGGATGCGAAGAGAGGGGTATGAATTTTAAAGCAAACTGCAATTTTTAACAAATTTTCGATTTAAAAAATTGAAAACAAGTAAAAAGTACTTTAAAATTCAATATCTCGAAAACTAAAGCTAGTCGCCGAAAATCCTTTTAGAGTTTCTCTCAGAACGTTTAACCCGAGATCAGTAAAAAAATTCAGCTCGATCAGAGGAAGGGGCTTTTCGGGATCATACTCGATAAAACTTAAAAATTTCATATCTCCCAAACTATGGCTAATCGCCAAACAATCCTTTCAGATGTTCTTTTAAAACACAAAAGAAAGATCTGTGCAACCTTTCGGCTTTTTTGGAGACAGGCAGGGGGTTTTATAACCCGTCTCAAAAATGGTAAGAAACGAGTAAAAGCCAACAAAAAATTCCGCAAAAGAAAATAAACGTAATAAACTGAGAATATGGCAAACGACAGCTGAAATTCTGGAGTTTTAGCGACTCGGGACCATCAGCAGACAACGGAAATAGGGTATAAAAAAAGAATGTTTTTTCAAGGGTTGGGAGAAAAGCTAAAAAGGAAATCACGAAAATCTCGAAGTGAAAGATTCAGCGGGCCGATCCGGTTCAACTCGGGTACAAAGCGGATGAAAAACGAAAGGCAGAAGGGCTAAAAGAGGGGCAGAAGGGAGGGGGGGGGGAAGCGTAGTTGAGGGAGGATGCTGCTGCGTGCTTGGGATGTGCAAATTTACGTGGACGCATTTCTGTATAGGCACAGACATTACGAGACGAATGAAAATGCGCCATCTGTGGATAATACCACTATTATGACTGTTCTCCCTCACCCTCTCGGTGGTGGGTTGCAACTTGTTTTTTTATTCCATTCGTGATCGCACGGATACGCACATGTGGGATGCGTTTAACGTTGATAGACTTTCCACTCTCTTTACCGCTCTTTTCCACCTCGAGGATTCCAACCCCGGAACTTCGTAAACAAAAGACGAAAAAATTCATCCCCCTCCCGCCACCATCGCGCAAAACTCCCGTCTCCACTGCTCGCCAAAAAAAATTAATTTTCCACCCCCTTCCCACCCATTTTTTTTTTTTGGTCCCGTTTTTTTTTTTTTTTTTTTTTTTCAAAAGAAATCCACGTTGCCTCTTTCGAATAATTGTAGCAAACGAGAAAGAGGGATCGTTCGAAGGCTTGCTAGACGGGTCCTCGAGTCTCACTGAATTTCCGCTGTAAACGTGGACCCTAGCAGAGAATGATGAGGATAGAGTAGGAAGTTGCCAGGGCATTAGGATCCAATATTCTTTTTTTCTACCTGTCACTGATTTTGCTACGGAAATTAAAGTTTTTTCTATATATATATATATACATGTGTGTGTGTGTGTGTGTATGGGTAGAATTTAAGAGGGAGTTTTCGTCTCAGTGGTTAAAGAGCTAAAAGAGAAGGAGAAAGAGATAGAGAGTTTTCATTTCGTCATGAAGAGCTAACGGGACTCGAGACGATCGAGTCGTCTTTACCCACTTCCGGATCCTGTGCAAATCCTGATTTCCATCCAGACTCATCGACTTCCGCCGTAGTAATTAAACGTTGAAGAGAAAGAGGGACGCTTCGAAGGAGAGGAGACGATGGGCGAAACGGTCTTTGGTAACAGCTGGTAGGAATGAAGGATTGTTAGAGAGGGACGAAGGGGTCTCTCCAAGGGATTTGCCAACCAGTAGGATTTCGTGGTTCCATCTCAGCTTTCGTTCTCGGAGATTCAAAGCTTTCGACCCTCTCTCTCTCTCTTTCTCTCTACTTCCCTGTCTATTTTTTCGTCCCTCTCTCAACGAGGGGGAAAAGCGAAATCGATTGTGGATGGACACACGTTTTGCTGAATTTTCTCAGCGATCAGGCTCAGATCCGGAAACACTTGCGACGAACGAGCTCACGAATAGCAAAAAAATCTTTGCCTGAAGATAACATTTGTAGATGACAACTCGGAACGTAAATTTCAGTCGGTCGTAACTTTCGTCCTTTGGTCGGTTCTAACCATCGTATTCCTCATGGACGGAATTCCTCACCAAGATGGAGTATTTCGGGAGGCCGAAATTTTCGAGTGGCCAATTTGCCAGTTGCGCTAGTTTTTTTTATCGGCACGTATCAACGATTATCGTAAGCTTCCTGATGTTCTTTCAAAACTTCAGTTTCCGAGTTTGGATAATAAATACCTGAATACGAAGTTTGTTCAAAAAGTAAGGTGACTTTTTGTTTCTCTCGATAAATATTGATTTATTAATCAATACCTCTTTTTTCACCTTCAAAGTGATCATCCTCAGATGCAATAGACTCGTGCCAGACCTTTTTATAATTTTTCGTACGATTTCGAGTTTTCCCAACGATTCGCTCTTCACCTCCTCAATCGTCGCGAATCTCCGTCACTTTCGTGGCTCTTTTAAGTTTTTGAAAGAGAAGAAACGTTGATGGTGGTCAAGTCCTATCAAAATCAATTCACTGCAAAACTACTCTTCTGTACAGCAAAGTGCGTTTTCCTTCGTTCGTCTATTGAATACTGGTCCATTTTCTGTAAATCGTCCTTCACCAAATTTCAGCCTGCTCTGTATCTCGCTCTCTCTCTCTCCTTCTCTCTACCCCCTCCCCCCTTCCAACTCTCCGCACAGAACGATCCAAATTCTACAATGGTGACGGAATTCGAGGGTAGGCGAATCGGCGATGGTAGTTGCGGGCTTGGGACTCTCTCTTCACTCTCCTCGTTCCCCTCTCTCTCTCTCTCTCTCTCTCTCTCTCTCTCTCTTTCAAGCTCACCAGCGAAGCTCGACTCTCGAGCGAACGACTCGAAGACAATGCAATTATTCGCAATTACCTTCGTACCGGCCGCGTCGCGAGAGCTCAGGGAATTATCCCATTCTGTTTCCATTACTGGTGACGATGGCACGATCGGCTCGTACTCGCGTGAGCATGCCGCGGGACCCAACACACACAGACCCATAATCATAGCTGCATTTAGTACGATACGGGCACACAGATATATATATATATATGTAATATAAAGAGAGAGAGAGAGAGAGAGAGAGGGATAGAGACGATGATGACAATGATAAATTTTATTATGTCCTTGTTAAACCTTTCGTGCAAATTAAAAAAATATTTTAAAAAATATTAACAAATGAAAGTATGAATTTAAAATAAAGGTTATTTTTGTTAATGAAAACGTTTAAAAAATGCGTTATTGATTAATCAGTTAAATAATAAACCGAATGTTCTTATTAACTAATAAAAAAAAAAATCAAATAACATAATAAGATGCAAAATCATCAATACTCAAAACAAGAACTAAAAACTAAAGCTACAAACTGAAGAAAACAAAAGCGAAAAAAAGGGATCTTGAATTAAATGAATGGGAGAGAGCGAGAGAGATTGATCGATGTTTTATTATACCCTAGAAATCATTCGGGCAAAACAAAGAAATACAAAAAAATAATACATTAAAAAAAAGAATAAGGAAATTTAAAAATCATACCAGCAGAAATCCAAACAAAAAATAATGTAAAATAAAATAAAGAAGACAAACAGATACGATGTTTAAAAATAAAGTAACTAGAGAACTGTGAAGTAACTAAAAAATAAAAAATAGGAAATAAAACATAACAAAAAGAAAATAAAAAATATTAGCAAAGTCAATTCAAGTCAATTCAAAATAAAATATAATTGAGAGAAACAGAAAGAGAGAGGGAGATATCATGTCTCGTTCGTTACTTCCACATGAACAGACACCTGAATTCCTAACGTCGAACCTGTTCATGTATGCTCGTCTGTTTTTGTCGTGTGCATAGTTTCCCAATGACTTTCCACGATCATACAAGACGTTGCCCCCCAAAGTTCCATCTCTCGTTCCCATGGCGAGCCAACGTCGATGAGTATAATTAATCGTTCTAAAACGATCCATTAATCAGAGAAGTCTAGATGGTTTCTGGCTAGAGATGTCTCCAGCCCAGCTCTTCGAGAATTGGATCGAAAATTCGTAAGGTTTAACGAAAAATGAACTTTCAACGTTTTGGATACGAGTTTGTTTGGGTTCTCGATGTTCAATCTTGGATATCGTTTATTCTGACCGACGTGTTTTATTTATTTATTATAATTTTTTTTTTTTTCAAACGAAAAAATACCATTTATTCATCACCAAAATATTCGTCATTCCAAACTTGAAAACCTCGTTTGAAAAAGATTACAATTTTCAATTTTTGGAACATCATCAAACGGCTACGAATTTTTCTACTCTCGCACAGTGAAAAATTACATTTTTCTGTATCGAGCCAATCTACTGGAGCGTCATAATTCCGCCACATCGGTGACTGCATTGAAAATAATAAATATATAGATATATATACGAAAGTAGAAAACTGCAGTAGTCGGTCAGACCAAAATTATACCCCCGGTGGAATCTAGACGTACCATTTTTTTTCCACCCCCGTGGATCCCTCGCCTCTAGTCCGATTACCAAGTTTGTCCAACGACTCGGCAATTATATTTTTCCACCCTTTACTTTTGCATTTTTGTTTGTTTTTTTTTTTTTTCCTCATTGTTTCTACGTGGGCATTGTTGAGGTTGTACACATCGCCATTGGGTGTGTACACTGGCACCGGTACGAATTCTCGGCACGAAAGTGGAAAGGGACGTAAAATTACCAGCGGAATGAAGAGCGTGGATACACCCGTACTCGGTTTCACATCCGTTATACGTGGAGGCAGGTTTACACGCGGTGAAAAGTGTGCGTATCGCATGTGCGGAATGAAAGAGTTAAAAAGGATAGCCTAAGGGATGATAACTATCCGCCAGTCGAGCTTTTAGTACACTCTTACCAAAGAATATATAATTTACAATGTATCTCCACGCTTCGTGGAACCAAAAGCGAGAATGAACGACTGGAATACAAAAAATAAAAATAAAAAAAAATAAACAAAAAAAAAATTAACAAAAAGGGAATGAATTCCGATGGCGTAGAAACCTCGGGTAGTGGGAAGAGAAGGAGGGGAATGCGGATCGCAGGGATTGGAGAGGTGGCGCGTACTGGCTAATGTAACAAAGGAAAGACGTCGAGGGGGTTGGTAGGAACCCTCCGATGGTGCTGAGCGACGAAACGTAATTACGAGAACCGTATACTCCACCGGCGTTCCTCCACGTTTCATCCCTTCCCCCTTACCGGATTCTCTATACCGTTTCGCTCAAAAGTGTTTCGCGCGGTAATGAGAAATCCATTATTTTATTAATTCAACCAATGTCACAGAGTCAACGCGATCGCAAAACTCTCCCGAAAGTTTTTTCAGTACGAAATTTCATATTTTTAACGTCATTCGGGGTAACCTGATTGGACTTGTACAACTCGAAATCTAACTAAAGCCATCTATTGGAAAAAGTCGTGGATTTCTTTTTACCACACCTAACGTTAGGTATGGCGTAAGATTTCTGTTCCGACAAAATATTACATATCTGGACGTTATTTATTTTTTACCAATTTGTTTTAACATTTTTATTATCGTATTCGATTGTTCTGGATCATCACCCACTTACTTGTCAGCACATGCACTATTATTGATGGTTTTTCGTATTTTTGTTGGATTTTGGATTTTGGGACATCCTGTATGTATAGATGGAGGTAAATATATATATATATATATATATATACAAAAGCTCTGACCCATCTCGCTACATCGCGCCCCTGTTTCATCCCGAACGATCCTCCCCCCCCCCCCTTCCCACACTTCCGCCCTCTACACGTTAATCGTCCTATTACTGTATATCGCTATACGCGACACGCCATTTTTTTTTTTCACCTTCTTTCCTCTGACTCGGTCCGTCGTCAAACGCACGTTTTATGACGGAGTGTCAGCACGCCTGGAAAATGAAGTTTCCCCGGGGCTGCGTAACTCACCCCTCGCGGGATATCTCTTTATACATTGCTCGTCCGACTATGATTTTTCCACTCAGCCGCATTTTTTATTTGCTTGTTAAAAACAAAAAAAAAAGTTGATAAAAACGAAAATAAAAATAAAAGTTGAGACAGGATGGGGACAGTTGAATTTTTCAATTAGGACGAATAGGGTGACCCGTGGCGATTATTCGACCCTGCAATTGAACCCTTTTAGTTCGAAATTACCAATTTGGATACGCGCCCCGAAATACCTGAAGATTCAAGCCTCTTCTTTGTCGAAGCTCGTTAGGACGTTGGAAAAAGTTTGGTCGTGAAAATAGAATAGTTCAGATGGAGCTGCACACTCTCTCAGAATTTCACCAACTTTGACTGAATAATAGCAAATTGATAGACGAACGGCTGTCTTCCCTAAAAATATCTCAAATCGAAAAAATATTATAAATTCTATTGCTTCTTCTTTTTTAATCGATTTTAATTAAAATTCGAGCAATAATGAACTTTTAATTAAAATTGAAATTTGAAATTCTTTTTTTATTTTGTTTGTTATTTTTGTTATTTTTGGATCGTATAATTTCTACGATAATTAGTTGAAATTCTAGGGGAAAGAGTTGCCTAATTCTTTCCACTTATTTATATTTCACTTTAATCATTATTCTCGATCACTTTGTGATATTAGAATGTCTATCTGCTGTAGCAAAGATCGAACAATTTCGGTTCATTTTTAGTAAATATGTAATTGTTCGAATATTTAAAAATATAAAAGTACGTGATTCGTTAAAGGAATTGAATTGAATATATTCTATAGTTTTATTTATAATATACATTTAATAAATAAAAACTACTTTTTAACGGATTTACTTTACCAAAATATTATATTTTACAATCCTCAAAGCACTTCGGATACACGCTTTATGATACGGCCTCAAGCTCGTCCCAGATATCCGATATCTCATCACCCGTCGAGAATCTCCGTCGTTTCGTGGCTCTTTTCAGTTTTGGGAAGAGAAAAAAAATCGCCGTCGATGTCGAGAATAAACGAAATTTACAAAGTAACCTTATTTTTTGAACAAACTTCTTACGTCCAAAGAAAAAAAATAAAAATACGACGAAAAATAAAAATAATAAACGCCGACGAATACCGTCGTCGTAAATATTTCTTAAATACCCACAATTCTTAATTGCTCCCAAATTCCTGATTAAATAATTCATAAATTCCTAAATAAATAATTCATAAAAAAAAAAAAAAAAACGAGCTGTACCCAAATGGGCATTTCTCATCTTCAGTGCCAAATAGCCCTTGAAATTTGAGACACCCGGTATACAACCTTAAATTTTCCACCTTGCTTTTCGAAATTCCTGGTCATAGCAGCCCGCGGTTTTCTCGGCTCTTGCCTATCACCAGTTTTCACGGAGCGTGCAACATCTGGCGGTTGGCATATCTCGCTGGGCCTCCGCATACTTTCGCTCTACTGCTCCCCGTTATATATCGTCGCAGTCTAATCGACGCCAACCGGCGTCGTTCCCGTCCATCCGCTTCTCATGAAACGGAACGAGAACGAGAAAGACCGAGAATACGATAAAGAGAGCTGGAGTGAGGAGAATTGAAAAATTAATATGAACTTTACCACCCGAGGGAGGAAAATGCGCTCGTCATATCCAGAAACCCCGAAGTTTCGGTCTCACTGTGCCGAATCGTGAGACGACTGCTGGAACGAAACGCCCACTGATAAATTCGACCCCTGACCGGATATCCACCAAATAAACCCTCCCCCCCTGCCCCCAAAGGGTTTTATTAGAAATCGAAATAGTATGCAGCCCTCCGGATAAAACCAATTAAAATATTATTATTATTATTGCTGTACTTGTTATTATTATTATTAACTATTAATAAGAAATGTGAGAATCGTAGATTTATAAGTCTAACTATTAATAACAAATGTAAAAATCGTAGATTTACAAATCTAGATCACGCCGGGCACGTTTATTTAATTATTTATTAACTTGGATATTCAAATAGCTAATGATCCACTAATACTGAAAAATGTTAATTTTTTCAATTTTCATAGATTTTCATCAGCGAGGACCACGAGAATTTTGAAACTCTCCTTATCATTCGAATCAATCGGTGAATAGCGAAAAACTGTTTTGCAAAGAAAATGAAGAGAAAAAGAAAACGAATTTTCGTTCGCCCTCATAAATACTACGAAACTAATACGTTTTGTTTTGTTTTTCGATATTTCCCTCACGCTTTACTCTCACTTGAAGTTACGCTTGTCAAGAATGAATTTCAAATCAGGAGTACTTGTGGACCATTGCACGAATCTCTACGAGGAAATAGAATGGAAAGAAAAACAAAAATTCAATAATCCATTAGAAAGAACGGTGAAACTTTAGTTATTCAAATGTAATTGAAAGTCTCGGATTTAGCATATTTCTTTTGGTAAAAATATCATAACTCCGGAGGCGTTAGGAACATTTGAAATTCACCCCTTATGAATAATAAATTCATTCGGTCGAGGCAACTATGAGTTTTCGATCTTCAGCTACCCCTCCTCACCCCCCTCTCTTCATCTTCTTCTTCGTCCCTACATCCTCACCTTACTCCCCCTCCGGTTCATCTCGCGCGAAACCGTCTTGCATAATCGAGTTGGTCACGCGGTTCTTCCCTCGGACCCTCCTGTGTCGAAACTTCCATCGGGTACATCCTAACGTTCCCCAATGGGAAATACACGCGGGATATTTCGTTGCTCTCCACGAGCTGAATTGGTCGAGTATATAGAACTACCAGTGTCGAACAAGAAACTCGAAACCATCGTGAATTCTCGTCGTTTCTGTTCGTCCAATTCGAACGAAGGTCCCCCGTTCATAGACTCGACAAAGTTATTCCGCGATCCGCGTTTCGGCAACGACGAATAAACCACCACCACCAGACCCATCACCAATCCTCATACTCCGGTCTTCCAATCTTCTCTAATACGAACCTCCACGTTCGTACACGTTAAGTGTATTCTCTGCGGGTTTCGAAGCTGCAAAATTGACCGGAATACCACGCAACGGGTCAGATGAGAAAGAGCAACAATTACTTTGTTCCGACAGCCATAAATCGACCGCAAAACGACAGGATATGGACGCTACCGGAAGAGCCCTGGTAGCGACACATTTTTAAAAAATTTCTGTTAACCTAAATTTTCTTTTTTAAGCTGGTTACTGGAGAGAGTAGATAGGACGAGGAGGTATGTTCTGTTCAACCAAAATGCACATACAGGTATATGTGTCAACCGATAAGTGCCAAATTAGACTGGGAAAATGCGAAAAACCTTTCGGTGATATTTTTTTGACATTTTTCCGTAGAAATTGAGGGCTTGGAGCGAATCAAATGGTGGAATCGTGCTCAGGGGATAAAATTACATTGAAATGGATTGATAATAATAATTTTTTTAATCAAAACATTTTTTGGTTTTTTGGGGAAAATAAGTTTTTTCGCTAAATCGTGAATAACTTCTTTTTCTTTGGGATTCAGTACTCCGCTCTGCGCTCAATCTTTTCGGTATGATTTTCTCTTTAAAATGCGTTTTTAATAATTAAAATCCGATGATTTTTTAATTTTTGGCAGAATTTTAAAGTTGGACCATCCATTCTTGCTAATTTTTCCATACATACCCCTTTGCCTCTTTTTTTGCGATTTTTCAGGTGGACTTTCCGGGAAAACTATTTGCGATATCGATATGAATCCAACGCCATTATTTAAGTTAGGCAAAAACCTTTTCCAAACCCCCCCAATGTAAGTCAATACCATATAAGAAGTTCACCCTACGACCTTTTGAAATTTCGTGATTTTCAAGATTCTGGAAAAGGGGCCGGGGGAAGTCGGAAATTTTTTTTTTCAATTTTAAACTTTTAAAAGGGTCTATTTAATCGGAAATTTTCTGCTGATTACGAATATGCCCGAGTTTTCGCCTTAAGTGCA
>JAPYZI010006030.1:0-15004 GCA_030523105.1 Ophioninae sp. A BG-2022a | reverse complement strand
CGTTTTTTTTAGCCATTTTTCAAGTGGACTTTCCGGGAAAACTATTAGAGATATCGATACGAATCCAACGCCATTATTTAAGTCAGGCAAAAACCTTTTTCAAACCCCCCAATTGAATCCCCATAGCCAACGAGAAGGTCATCCTACGACCTTTTGAAATATCGTGATTTTTGAGATTCCAGCAAAATGGGCCTGGGAGGTCGAAAAAATTTTTTTTCCGTTTTAACACTCTTAAAAGGGTCTATTCCATCGCAAATTTTCCGCTGATTACGAATATCCCCGAATTTTTGCCGAAAGTACAACATTAAACAGGAAAAATGCCAAAAAAAAACCATTCTAAAATATTTCATCAACACTTTTCCCTAAAAACAAAAAGTTCAGTACAAATTAAATACAAAAAAAAAAAAAAAAAAAAAAAAAAAAAAAAAAAAAAAAAAAAAAAAAAAAAAAAAAAAAAAAAAAAAAAAAAAAAAAAAAAAAAAAAAAAAACCTTCCTTTCCCAAACGAAAACTGATCGATCGCGGCGTTCCCTCCGTAGTCCTCCAGCGTTCCGAAATCACTCTCTCATAATTTAAATATCGAACCGCACGAAACCACGCGATTTTACGAAACAACGATTGAAAGATTTTATCGGAGTAAGCCCGTGGGCGAGATATCCATGGAATTCGCGAAACTTCATGGCTTTTCACCGTTCGTATGTGCGCCGTTATTCATAAGTACTGCACCACACCCCCAACCCCAAACCCCCCCATCATTCCCGTACATAAATACCTGTACACGCGAATGATTCCAGGATCGTCGTAAAGAGGGAGGGACCGTCACTCGCTCGGGGTGTTTATATGTATCTGGTGGCGTTAACGCGTGCCCTCCCTGGCTCTGCACATCGAGAGGGTGAAAACGAGTCGGGGATGGCTCGTCGCGAGTGCAACAGCGGTTTCCCCTACGAATGTTTATATTGAAATTGGGAAGCGCGACATATATATATATATATATATATATGGGTGATGTCGAGCCTCGTATTTTTGTGTGTATATATATATATATATGTGAAAGTGGCTACATGTTTATTATATACAGGTCTAGTAACATATTGAAACGCATCTCGTTTATTCGTTCGTTTTTCGATAGGCAGATGCGCCCGATGATATATTAACGCCAACTGTGCGTTCGATACACTCTCCGGGTGTCTCTGTCTCTCTGTCACTCGCTATCTCTCTTTCTCTCTCTTTCTCTCGTTCCCTTCATCCCGAATAAATTATAGAATTATTGTTTTATTGTTTCGCAAACGAGGATGAGGAGGGGAGGAGGAGGAGGGGAGGAGGAGGAGGAGGAGGAGGATGGAAAAACGTACAGACACCGCTTTGGAAATTGGTATAGGGAAGGTAGGACATCGGGCAGTGCCGAGTTATTTCGGTGTTATTAAAAGAGAAATAATCGAGGAGTAACGAGGAGGGTTTTCCCAGGTCTTCCGGGATCGCGAAAGCATCGCGGTTTCTCGTGGTTGTTTGGGTTTGTTTCGTTACTCTTGGTTTTTACTTTTAGTTTATTTTTTTTTTTCTTCAATGTGTTTTCGTTTTATTGCCTTTTTTTATTTTATTTTGTTTTATTTATTATTTTTTTCTTAAATAATACAAATAATCGAGAAGAATAGAAAATTCCTCGCGTTTGGAATATAAAAAGCACTCCGAGCTCGTTAATTTTCTTTTCGCCTCGTACGGACGTACGTGACCTTCGCCTCGGAGTACAAAATTCCTTAACGAATTTATCAATAAATAAATAATAAACTGTCTTTCTACCCGAGAATACACAACGACGAAAGAAACTCTCCCAGATATATTATAAAATCAGTAACGTCTCTCTCATCGTTTCGTTCTTACGAGGAAATCATTTCGAAAAAATAAAAATGAAAAAATAAAAAAAACGAAAGAAAAGAAAAAATACGATTAAAAAAAAAAAGAAGAAAAAAAAAAAACAATAAACGAAAGAAACGAGTAATCAATAATACGAGGTGACGCGTTTCGTCGCCGGTTATTGTATCGAGTTCGCGATATACGATGATTTAAACAAAATTATTTTTCACACATATATAAATATATATATATATGTATATATGGTTTCTCGTATTGAAACAATTTATCATCGTGACTCTCGTCAAGCCGCATTTCCTGCGCTATCTGGAACACCGCCCCCTCTCGAACATTTTTGTTTGTATATATATGTATATGTTATCCGGGAAGGTAATATTCGCACGTCGTGTCATCATTGGCCGTATAAAGCGGTAACGTACGTACGGGTGCACAAACACGGGTGCGTATGAAACTCCATACGCAAAACGTTATGTACATTGGCATGTGCGCTTCGCCTACGCGCCAGATGCCACATAATTGATTAAATAGTTTAATCGTCGGTAACCTTGTCGTTTATCAATCGATCGTATTACCCATGCTGCCTTTGATAACGTCACAGAGAAAGAGAGACACAAAAAGTGACAGAGGGACAGAGAGGGAGAAAGAAAGAGAGAGAGAGAGAGAGAGAGAGAGGGAAAATGAGTTTGCAAATATGATCGCTCATTATCTACCTCGTTACATCTATTTATTCACAATGTTTTATGCCCGATTCAAGGGAGCCCGGTTTTCATCGATGCATCGTGTTTTCCAAGAGACACTGACGAGCTCCTCTACCATGTTGGAATAAAGAATTGGCAGAGAAATTGCCGAAATTTCGATTGAAATTTCATTCGACGTTTTTTAGAAATTTCAATTGAAATTTCATTCGACAAGGTTTTTACAGATTTCAATTCAAATTTGATTCGAAAAAAATTGCACGAATTTTAGTTCATATTTTATTCGACAATATTTTTACAAATTTCAGATCAAGATTGTTTAGAAAAAATTGCACAAATTTCAATTGAAAATTGATACGACAAAATTGAACAAATTTCAATTCAAAATTGATTCGACAACTTTTTACAAACTTTAATTCAAATTTGATTCGACAACATTTTTACAAACTTTAATTCAAATCTGATTCAACAACATTTTTACAAATTTCAATTCAAATTTGATTCGTCAAAATTGCACGAATTTCAATTCAAATTTGATTCAACAGCATTTTTTAAAATTTCAATTTAAATTTGATTCGACAACATTTTTACAAATTCCAATTCAAATTTGATTCGACAAAATTGCACAAATTTCAATTCAAATTTTATTCAACAAAATTTCATAAATTTCAATTCGAATTTGATTCGAAAAACGTTTGTTTACGAACATTCAAATTTGATTTGAAAACAAGGAAAAACGAGGTTTAAATAATTTCTTTAAATCATTGAAAAATGTAATAATACGATACTGAATTAATTCATTGAGTAAAGCCTGCTTCACTGTTCTATCGCGTATCATTGATTTCGCATATACGTTAAATATAAATGGAAAAGGAGTGAATAAATAAATGAATAACATCGAAAAATAATGAGATATAAAAACAACAACAACAAAAATTAAAAATAATAAAACAAAGTAAATAAATAAAGATACGAATAAAGAATGCGAAATTAATTTAAAAAAATTGGAATGAAACAACCGAATGTTTTTCATTGATTTTCCATATATGTAAAATAAACGAAAACATTTGGCTATTTTGGTTGCAAATATGTGCCGAATAATGTTATGAAAATTTGGCAATTCGTGGATTGCAAAATAGAGAAAAGGTTTTTGCAACTTTTGCTTGCATAATTAAGTTTCGTGGAATAACTTGTTTTTTACATTGAAAGCTCGCGTGCGATCAAAGCTCTATACATATATATATATATATATATATATATATATATATATATATATATGTATTTTAAATGGCAGGTAAAAGGGCACAAAGTGTCCGATTTAAACGCACCCTCGTACGTAATTAATTTGAAAAACATTAAATCCCACAATTCCCAGGAATCTTTGCACGTTCAGAACGAGAAAAGTGTTTTTTTTTTTTTGGCAAATCCTTTTTTGTCGTTTCTTTTGAAATTTCGTTCGACGTTTTTGGCCTCCCGGTGGGGAACGAGCGACGCGCGCGTAAATCGTTGAAAGTCACGGTAACTCGCGAATTCAAAGGCAAACAGGAAGATAAAGGTGCCACGATGGAGAAATTTTAAACGAGAGAATATATAAAAGTTATCCCCGCATACGTCAAAACGGCTCTTTCGAGCCCGACAAACGTCAGCCTGCCAGCACTTCCGGCGATTATCTTTTTCATTTTTTTTTTCTTTTTTTTTCATACGAATTCACTTTTCTCAAAGACCGTTAAGGTTTTTGAAAAAAAAAAAAAAAAATTGAGTATCCGGACCTTCGGGATTCGTAGACGCGGTGCTTCATGATTTTACTTTGCGTTAATAATCATTCGTCTTTCAGAAAAGTCGATTGACAAACTCCGACTATCTATCTTTCGCTATTACTTGAAGTAGAATGATTTTCTCTAAGCGTTTTTCTATGGGGTATATTGTTTTGAAATTGTAAGCCCTCAAAATCAAAATTTCTTTATATTTCTACGTCCTCAAAACTGCTCAAAATTTCTACGACCTCAAACTCAAAATTCCTCAAAATTTCTACGTCCTCAAACTCAAAACTCCCCAAAATTTCAACGCCCTCGAACTCAAAATTCCTCAAAATTTCTACGCCCTCAAATTCAAAACTCCTAAAAATTTCTACGCCCTCAAATTCAAAACTCCTCAAAATTTCTACGCCCTCAAACTCAAAACTCCTCAAAATTTCTGCGTCCTCAAACTAAAAATTCCACAAAATTTCTACGACCTCAAACTTAAAATTCCTCAAAATTTCTACGTCCTCAAACTCAAAATTCCTCAAAATTTCTACGCCCTCAAACTAAAAATTCCTCAAAATTTTCACATCCTCGAACTCAAAACTCCTCAAAATTTCTACGCCCTCAAACTCAAAACTCCTCAAAATTTCCACCCCCTCAAACTCAAAACTCCTAAAAATGTTCCTATCCTCAAACTCAAAATTCCTCAAAATTTCTACGCCCTCAAATTTAAAACTCCTCAAAATTTCTACGTCCTCAAACTCAAAACTCCTCAAAATTTTCACATCCTCAAACTCAAAACTCCTCAAAATTTCTACGTCCTCAAACTCAAAACTCCTCAAAATTTCTACGTCCTCAAACTCAAAACTCCTCAAAATATCTACGCCCTAAAACTCAAAAATCCTCGATATTTCCACGTCCCCGAACTAAAAACTCCTCAAGGACAAAAGTCCTCAGAATTTCCTCTCCCCGGTTAACGCTTACAATCCAACATAATGAAAAATCCAAAGCAGCTCCGGTCCTCTGGTTAAAGTAATTACGAGTCGCCACCAGCTGCCGCGGTCTTTTAAATTATAGGAATTATAAAACGCGAGCGGACCTCTATTCGTTTCTGCTGTTTCCTCTCGTTCCTTATTATTCTTTTTATTATCATTATAATAATAATAATCATTATTATCATTATTATTATTATCGTTGTTTCTTTAATTCCGCCTTTGATGACGTTTCACATCCGATAGTACGTAGTAGCGTTTACGAACTCCCCCCCCCCTCCCACACCTCCTTTTTCCGTCGTTTCATCGCGAGTCGTTTAACGTTTTTATTTCTTTTTGTTTTTTTTTTTAATTTTTTTTTATTTCTTTTCTTTTTGCTTCCCTTTTTGTCCCTCATGGATGTTTGGCCCTTTGGCAATGCTCCCTTTTTCCTTCTTTTTTTTTTGTGTGTTTTTTTTTAAATTGCGTGCGCGATTCATTTCCATACGGAAAGGAGCTTTAAACAGGACTCGAAGAAAGAGAAACAAAGAGCAAACGGAGAGGCTGAAGCGAGCGTTCGAAACTGAAACGAAAAAGAAAAGAGAGGGGGGGGGGGTAGATAAAGAAATTAAAGAGGCTACTTGGAAGTTGGGAAAGACGAATGGGGCCCTGATAATGATGATGATGATGATGATGATGATGATGTACGAGTGTGGGCTGATATGAAAAGCGGTTGAGCGATGAAAAGACGAGTCGCAGAAAGGACACATTCCTCCATAATGGATTTCAATGCGATTCGAGATATACGATTATTTCGAATGAAAAACAAAAAATTCGCGGAAACGCGGAAAGCGCACGAAAAAAAAAAAAAAAAAAAAAAAAAAAAAAAAAAAAAAAAAAAAAAAAAAAAAAAAAAAAAAAAAAAAAAAAAAAAAAAAAAAAAAAAAAAAAAAAAGAAAAATCATTGAAAAGCTTTTTTTTCGGTTAGGATGAATTTTTGTTTTTGCGAACCCTCGCGTTTGGGTTTGTTTGGGCTGTACGCGTAATTCAACGTTGTTTGGACCCTGGTGCGAGAGAAAACGTTGAATTACACGGGAAAGAGGGGGGGGGCGGGGGGGGGAGGGGGGGAATGCGGAATCGGCAAAAGGAACGAAGCATAGAAACGACCCGGAGTGAGAAAAGAAAAAAAAAAGGGCCCGGAGATCCCCCAGGTACGAGGCTTCCTCGACACGCCTACGTAGACAAGGATAGACGAGGAGGACAACGATATAATTGTGTTCAAATTATAATATACAAATAATAATAGCCATAACGTTGGTATTACGTACAGCGGCCTGAGAAACTTTGTAATTCCTTCGCCTCGGGATAGTACGAGTCTCGAGTTATTATTCGTATTTTAATTAAATTATATTCATTTCGAAAAGTATTTCGTACGAATTGAAATTTAATTCGGTTAATTAAATAAAGTATTCCAATACAAATCTAAATTAAATTTTACTAATTCATAAAATAAATTTGTTTAAAATTCAATATAAATTTTCAACAAATTTATAATTAATTTAAAAATAGTATGTAATATATATTTTCGTTAAATTTCATTGATCACGAATCTCGAGTTTATGATTCGTATTCTAATCAAGCCAAATTTAATTTCGGAAATGTATTTGCTACGAATTAAATAAAATTAAGTGTCTTTAATTAAAAACAGTATTCAATATAAATCTAAATTAAATTTTACTAATCCAGAAAAGTGTACAATATAAAGTTTCATCAAATTTATAATTAATTTGAAAAATTATATAATCAATCAAATAATAATAAATTTTTTCAAAAATAATAATTAATTTGAAAAATTATATAATCAATCAAATAATAATAATTAATTTTTTCCAAAATAGTAATTAATTTTTCAAAAATAATAATGAATTTGAAAAATTATATAATCAACCAAATAATAATAATTCATTTTTCAAAAATAATAATTAATTTGAAAAATTATATAATTTTAATTGAATTCAATCGATTTAAAAAATAATTCAATGTATTATTTAATGACTTAACGTAAAAAAATCGTTTAACGTTTCGTTAAGGCACACGGTTGCTTCGTACCGGCTTCATCGTCTAGACATTGTCAGGGCTGCGAATAATTCGTGCAAACGTTGATAACCTCATAAACAATTTAATAATAACACACACACATATATATAAATTAAAAACATTAACGAAGAACGCAAATTGTATAAAAATATTTGTTAAAGCATTTTTATTGTTTTCCTCGTTTGGCGTTATACTCCATTTAATTATTCCCAGCAGCTGTACGTTTTCTACCTTTGCTGCGTGCCCTCGCCCCCCACTCTCTCTTTTTTTTTTCTTTTTTTCTCTTCATTCTATTTTTTCGTAATTTTACGTTTATGTATTATCACGCTCAAACGCACACGTATTTGGACTATATATATATATATATATATATATATATATATATATATAAACATAGAACTTAAAATAATAATGCTCGGGGCACATCGTAGCAAGTGCATAAAAAGCGTAACGACTTCAAACATATAAATTTCTATGCCCTCAAGGGTACGTAACGGGTGGGGTGGGGTAGGGTGGTTATGGACGCGCGTCGGGGATGCGAGGTCAGAAGGAACGAAGAAAGAGGCCGTAGGGAGGGGGAAGTAAAAAAAAGTGGTGGGGGCAAAAACGAATAACGCGAAAGGGTGGGCCAAAGGGCTTATATATAACTATATATATATGTATATACATATATATATGTGGATATTTGTATATACGGGCAGGCCAAAGACCCTTTATGTATTTAAAATGTACATATATATATTTATATATATGTATACATGTATAGTGTATATAAGCAAAATCCATCAGCCCCGGAGCCATATACCGAAGAAAAATAAACCCGAACGAAGTAATAATAAAGAAATATGTTTTTACACCGTTAACGGTCTGGATCGCAGTCCTCGATGCGAACCGCAAAGCGAAACCGGAAAACCACCCCCTTCGCCGTTTACCTATCCTCGATCCATAACGATACTCGAAAGGTAAGGGCGTTTCGATTAGCCCCTATGGGTTCGAATCGAGTTCTGAGATTCCCCGGGATATCCGGTAGGATTCGGGGTCAAACGGGGATGGGACGCCTCGTGGCGAAAAATTGAACTATACTTCGGACCGTGCCTTCGATAGATGATTCAGTTGGTTTTTTTTTAATGATGAGAAGACGTAAAGAAAAAAAACGTAAATTGAAATAAATAAATAAATAATAATATAAGGAATAATAATGAAATTGTAAATATATTATTTATTTTTATTTTTAATAATAAATGAAAATAATAAAATAAATAGTAGTATAAATAAATGATAATAATAATGATAAATAAAATGAAAAACATGTTTCTGCACGAGAAAATCGCTGGCAGACGGAAAAGAAAAAGGAGCGGTACGATTTCCACCATTTTGTACTAACTTTCCAGCAATACACGAATTACGCAATACCAACCAGTCTCCATCGAAACAAATGAGAATCAACGACCGAAATAAAGTCGAAAACAGAAAGAAGAAAAAAAAAGCAAGAAACATTCTCATTCGCTTGTTTTATCGACTCGAACTGCCTTTTTCGAAGCATCTTGCAGTCCACGTTTGAACGGTGGATCGATATTAATATTATCATTCCACGAGGGTACACAATCGTACAGAGAGGAGCCCGCAATAACATGTAAATCCACCACCGGTTACATTATATTTTATTGGGCAGAGAAATTGCGATTCCTGAAACGATTATTAGAGCTCGTCTCCCCCACTCCGCTTCCGTGGTTCTCAACCTTCTTTTTCTCCAGTCGGCTATTCTCGCGTTTCCTCCGAAACTACCGCGATATTTTTCGTACCGTAAATTTCGAGGTGCTCTATCCGGTTTCCTCGTTAACCTTTTACCTATCCACGTGAATATTCGCCTCGTTTCACGCGCCGAAAAAAATAATAAGTAAAGAAATCGAAAATGTGCATTTTCTTGGTCGTTTATTTTTTGACGAACGATTAAAAAAAAATGAGTTTAATATCGTGAGCATATCTAAGGTGATTTCACGTCTTCATGGTGTTGAAGAGGAATTGTACAGTGTGTGCGTCAGGATCATTGAACCAACATTAAGGATGTATACGAATTTTAAATGAAATTATCATTTTTAGTTTCATTTTTCTCGCGATTTGCAAAGTGCCCGCGTGTCTAAACGCACACGTGAATGGCCAATAAGCGGTTAGTGGTATCGGGCGTGCTACAACGACGGCACATTCACCTACGCGTATATCTTATCTCGGTACTGGCTTATCTCATGTTGTATCATGTAACAGCACACGGGTGCTGATGCAGTACAGAAATATATACAGATACATACATAAATATTTATACTCCAATGATGGGAAAAAAAAATGATAATCCTTTTTCAAAATTCTTTTCATTTTCGTAATTTGAAAAACAGATTACGATTTTTCGATGAATTTTCAATAATTCAAAATCCTATTAAACGTTCAGGTCTTTTTACAATCAGAGAGATTAAAAAAAATTATTCGTATTCTCAAAATTTTCTGAAAATTAATAATTAAAATAGAGATGTAAAATTCCAAGATAACAGAACCCTTTTTCGCAGATAATTTGATTAAAAATAAAATCATGTCTTCACCCAATAAAAGAAACAAAAAAAAAAAAAACAAAAGCACAGTATATTCGAATTAAATAAAATTCAATAAATCCCAATTAAATTAAATTTTATATCACCCACACGCACCAAATTTTTTTAATTTCTTATATTTCCAAATAAGCGTCATACGCGCACGTATAAAAACCCTCATACACGAGTGGCCAATGCAACCTTTATTTTTCAACGTGAACAAAAAAAAAAACATATATATTTCGTGACGTACTTTAATTCACTTAAAATTCAATTAATTCGTTTTCGCATTACCGATGTCTTTTTATTTACTATTAACTTGAAAGTAATATTACGCGGCGAAAAAAAAATAAAAAAAATTAATAACAATCCTGACAAACAGTACACCGCGTGGTCGCGCGGATTTCAATATATTTATAAGTAAATGAAACAACGAGTGATGGGAAGTCCGTCGAGGCAATAATTATTGTTTTCCTTTTTTTTCTCCCCCCACTTCCCTCCCTTCCCCACTCAGTCGCAAGCCAGGACGCCAGGCTGCAATTAAAAACTGTTTATTTATGCAGTACCCGCTTTTTAGCGCCCATATCTCGCGTGATATAAATAAATATATACGATTTATATATACATATATATATATATATAACGCAGGGCGAGCGAAAGTAAAAAAAAATAATTCGAAATGAAGCAGCGGAAAAAAAAATGGCCGACAGGGGGCGGTAGTGGGTGGCGGTGGGTGGAGTGAAATTAAAAAATAAATAATAAAGGGGAAGTTTATGCGTGCGTTATTTTTGCATTGCACGGGAGCACCGCTACACCAGGAAAATTGTACTCGTTCAATTATTAATATTTCATTATGAATTGAAAATGAAAGAATAACGCGCCGAGGACAGTAAAATAACTGGGAGTTGATTCGTTCTCTCCGCTTTCTTTTTGCCTTTTGTGCTCGCTTGTCCTTTTTTCTTCCCTCTCTCTCTCTCTCTCTCTCTCTCGTTTTTTTATACTTTCTTTGTTTTGCTTTTTTTTTCCTGCCCGCGTGTATGTGTCGAGTACTCGAGGAAGTACGTACCGACCGAGAATGACGAGAGGAAATTGTTTTTTCGAATGCTTGTACACGTACTTGTATTTATATAAAATGGCTGTGGGTATGGCGGCTATGTATAGAATATATATATTAATATATCGACTATAGTGTTTATACGTGTGTATACGTTTGTGTACGTATATAGGGTGAGCCACGAGAAACCAAACACCTGGATGTGTCTTCTCGAGTTTGGAAATATTTAATAATAATTCGGTAGCTTCGTAACGAAATGATAGTGAGATAAGGAAATTGAGAAAATTAATTTTACTTTATTTTATT
This sequence comes from Ophioninae sp. A BG-2022a, assembly GCA_030523105.1. NCBI lineage: Eukaryota > Metazoa > Arthropoda > Insecta > Hymenoptera > Ichneumonidae > Ophioninae sp. A BG-2022a. The sequence goes on along the minus strand of JAPYZI010006030.1, from coordinate 3,692 downwards.
AACTTGTAAAAAAAAAAAAGAAAAAAAGAATTCTATATAACGACAGTGTATCAAAGAGTACTCGGGGAGAATAGTTGATGTTTTACAGTCGTCGAGTAATTAACGATTAAACGTTGTTTTTATTTTTTTTTTATTTATTAATAATCTTCGGATGTAAATTTGTATTAAATTCAATTGAATCCAATGGGATTCCATTCGATTTGATTGAATCTGATTGAAATTGAATGCAATAGAATTTTATTTGATTCAATTGTATTTAATTGAAATTGAATGCAATAGATTCCGTTCACATTGAATCGAATTTGACTGAAACTGAATGCAACTTACATGAATATTATTAAATGCAATTAAATTCAATTTAAGTCAAACAAATTGTTCAATTAAATTCAATTAATTTGTTCAATTAAATTCGATTAAATTGTTCAATTCAATAATAATTCAATAACGTTTAATTAAAAATCAAAGTTTTCGAGTAACCAAAGACATAACGTTTCTTTTTTTTATCTCCAAACATTAAATCACCTGAACCGAGTTCAATTCAATTTAATTGAAACGAATTCAAATTAATAACATTCAATTTAATTAATATCAATTCCGAAGATCGAAAAAAAAAAAAAAAAAAAGAAAAAAACAAGAGAAGACATTGAATCTTTAATTACTCGAAGAACTATTGGCCTTCGTACAGTGTACACGATACGACCTTTTTTTTCTTTTCTTTCTTTTTTTTTCAACCGTAAATGAGCTGTACTTTTATTCCTCTCGAGGAATGCGTCGAATTCTCAATAAACCTTCGTGCACATAAACACACGTGGCGTTTAAACGTACGCATCGAGCGTATGTACAGGAGACGCGGTATTTGCACAAACGTTTGTCCGTGTGCACAGAGTTATTATACGTTTCGGGTAAGGATCGAAGGTGGAAACAAGCGCGAGGGAAGTGGCAACCACGAATCGAGCAACGAAACGCGAAAGCTCTCCCGAGATTTTTATATACCCTTTTTTCTCTCGTTCGTGCGTTCGCGCGTGCAACGGGGGGAATCGAGTGCGGAGACCGCGAGATGTTCGCGGGAGGAAATAAAAAAAAAAAAAAAAAGAAAAAATGAAAAAACGACGAAGGGCGGTTGATGAAGGGAGGGGGAGGGGGGGAGGAAGGTCTACTCGGAGAGCTCTCGATGTAGTTGTTACAAAGAAACGAAAAGTGCTCACGAACGCTCAATGGCATTGGTGTGTTTTGTCTTCGAGGAGGAAAAAAGGGAGGACAAAGAAAAATTGTGAATATTGAGGGTGAAGAGAAAAAAAAAAAAATAGAGAAGGGGAGGAGGGTTGGAGGCCTCAAGTACCGAAGAGCTCATCGGGAATCTCAACAAAAAGCTAATGGAAATCCAATGTTTTTCCGACTTAGCGATTTTGTCGAATCGTTACAATTTGTCTAATGATTTATTTTGTCTAATAGTTAATTTCAATTTTCTTGGGTAATAAGAATTTTCAAATAACTTTCCGGCTTTTGTTCGATATATATATTTTTTTTTTTTTTACGTTTTATTTATTAGTCGTTATTTCTATTTTTTAACTTTACGTAGAACTTTTTCCGGTTGTTCAGACAAACGAGCCATGAATAAACAAATTTGGAACTCGCTTGACATTTTGTTTCTTTTCATTTTGTTTTTTTCTTCTTTTTTTTTTTTTTCAATTATAAATAAAAATCTTCTGATAAATGAAAATCGAATAGATAACCGTTCGATAATATTTATGTGACAACAAACAATACGCAACGTAGTAAGAATAATTTTTAAATTAATTAAAAAACCACACGAATATACCGTTACGAAAGTATTTAATGAATAATATTTTTTTTTTTTTTCGCGATTGTTGATTTTCATTATTACCCACAAATCGTATTTCGTAAATTTGCGTAAATTTGGGTTACAGCCAAAGGTCGTTTATAAGTCATGACAAATGCTCCCGATTTTTACGGCTTCAATTTACCGAAAAAAAAAAACAAAAAACAAAAAACAAAAATAAATAAATAAATAAAAAATAAATATTTTCAAGGTATTTACGCGCGATGGAATTGAAGAAGAGTAATTCGGCTGTTACGGTTGTCACGAGTCACCCTGTATATTATCGGGCACGAAATAGCACGTTGTAACATTGCGTACGGACTATTGTAGCGGAAACGATGCGCGCGCATACCACGTGACCAAGTTGTACACACGAAAAGACTTACACCCGTGAAATATATACGAATGTACTTGTCCGGATGATGTTAAACGGTGCACATAGACGGGTAACAACCGAGTACGATTTAGCGTCGATCGGTATTGGTCAACAGCACAGGTATTCGTACGTTGATGCATATGAGCCTGTGAGATATAGCACGAGTCGTGTATATTCTCGTCTCGTACTAGATACACCGGCAATGTTTGCGATGCATATTTAATACAATTATTGCCGTATCCCCGTACCGCGTCGAAATATAAAAATATATATCGACGATGTGTATTATCGCAAGGTTGACTGTTCAATAACGAGACAGATGCATTTGCGTACGTGTAGGTTGAAAATTAAGGGCCTTTTGGGTGGGAGTCCCAAAAATGCGTAAACGGTTGATACACTATTTAACAAAAATGTCATTTTGTGGCGTACCGGTCAATGGATAAAATTGAAAAAAAAATACTTATCGATTCTTCACAACTTCACGCAACTTTTTACTTCTTACACTTTTTCTCACAAGCCCCATAGTTTTCGAGTTACGTCGAGTTTTTCAAAAAATTGTCTTACTTTACAAAAAGTTGAATAACTTTGGGAAAAAAAGTCGTATCGAAGTTTAAAAAAAAGAAAAACGTGGGTTAAGGTATGTAGTTTGAGTTTATTTTTGAGATAAATGAGGGAAAGGAAAATTCGAGTTGTTATCAATGGCCGACGATCGACGCTCGGAAAACAGCCGGTAAACGGTCACCTAAAACGTTGCGTAGGGGGTCGAAAAAAAATCGTAAAAAATATTGAAAGAGAGGAAAAGAAAATTGATAGTTTGCCCTTCAAAATGTCTTTTGTTTAATTTCGGTATCTCTTTTTTTGACGATTCTATCGGAGTTTTAGCGCGACAAGAGGTATCCTAGTAACTTGCAACTCGTGTCTTACCATTTAACCCAAACCAACCCAAACAAACTCATTGAATAAATTACTCCCGATCGACCCCTAGCTTAAGAGGACTAGAATATCCGAAAATAAATAAAATTTGGTAGAATCGGTTGGGCGACTTGTGAGATCGCGATTTACCAGGACTTTATCCTCCGAGTTTTCGATTTATGAGAAGGGGATAACGAAATTCTGTGGAAACAACGTGGGTGGGCGAGCGCGACGTAAGAAATGGACAGAGAGACCGGAGAGAAAGAGTATTATTTATTTAAACGTGTATACTCTCAAGAAAAACACTATCTCCCTCTCTCATATATATACAAAAAAAAAAATACTCCTGTAAAATATATCGACAAAAATTTTCAATTTTACTCCAACCGTCACTTTGACCTTGAATAACTTTTCAAAAAGTGCATTTATCGTAAAACGACAAGAGACCTTTTTGACGGAGCGTTCAATTCCCTATAAAATCCTTATTTTCACCGCGGTCTCGAATGAACCCTTACCGATAAAAAAAAAAAAAAAAAAAAAAAAAAAAAAAAAGAAAAAAAAACA